>DVQH01001927.1:0-11185 GCA_018231625.1 Papilio phestus | reverse complement strand
TCGAATAATCTGTGCAAATTTGAGTTCAATCCGATATGTAGTATTTGCTAGCCAGCATTCCAGTTTGGAGCGTTATTTTTTATTTAGCCATCTTTCCACGGTAGAGAATTATGTATAGTTAGACTGGTCTCCCGAGACCGAGTCTCTCTAAAATCAATTTTTTCATCTGGTTCACTCTCTCTCTCTCTCTCTCTCTCTCTCTCTCTCTCTCTCTCTCTTTTAAAGACAAAGAAAAAGTTGTATTCAAAATCGAAACAATTTATTACATATTTTTGATTAATATTAATTATATATATATATTTATAGCGTTATTTATATATATTATATAATTATTATTATTAGAGATTTTAGAAATTAAATAATGAGATTGAGTGTGAGTGTGAAAAATTTTGGGTTTTTGAAAATGTGTTTAATTGATCATTCAAATAACAATTACTAGGTTTATAATATTATTATTATTTAAAAGGAGCAAAAAATGTTATTTTTAGCAAAAAAAGAGTGATCAAGAAAAAAGAAAAAATGGTCAAGCAAAGAGAGTAAGAAAGAAATGAAATTTGTAAATATATATAGATATAGAAAGAGAGAGAAAATCAAATGTTAACTTACTACAACAATTTCTACAATTTTTAAGAGAAAAACTTTGTTTTTTGTTGGAAAAAAATTTTGTTTGCAACAAGAGAGAGAGAGAAAATAAAATTAAAAAATAATAAAGACAACAACAACATTATTAACAACAACATCAACAGAAAAGAAGTGAGAGAGAGAGAGAGAGAGAAATCTTAAAATTCGTTCAGTTAGTTTAAGAGATATATATACTTTGAAAATGTGCTTTGCCAAAGATAGAGAGAGAAAGAGAGATTACTTTATGAGACTACTACTACTACTACTACTACTATATAGTTAAGTTAATAAAATGCTATATACAAGGTGAGAACAGATGATGATGATGATGAAACATTCAAGACAATTTGATGTGAAAGTGATGAGAGTGTTCGAAAAGTGGATGATGCGGCAAAACTGGAAGAGGGAGATAAGTTAATCCAGTTGGGTTTGTGTGTGTGTGTGTAAAAGTGGGTGTGGTCTAGTGAATGAAAAAAGAAGAAAAAATGTGGGTGTGTTTGGGCTGGGCGAAAAGAGAGAAAGAGAGAGTGGGTCGAAAAAAATGGTTAGAGTGGGAAACACAAGTTAAAATTGTTGAAAGAAGATAAAATAAATCATAAATAAAGAGATCGTTCAAAAAAGAAGAATTAAAGAAAAAAGAAATTATAAGATTGCATCAGAAAGAGATGTAAAAGAGAAGGTGTATGAGGGGTGTTCACAGATGTCGTGATGGAATGATGCCAGTAGAAAACCCAACAAAAAAACATAAATACTAACCTGTGTAAAGAAGCTAATGGAAGTGGGTATACATCTGTGTCTTTGTGTGAAGGAGGGTACCAGTGAGTAGTGTTTTAGTGTGTGTATGTGTGTGGGTTTGTGAAACATCACAAAAAAGACAAGGGGAAAATCAACCGAAAAAAGAATGAAAGAAAAGAGGAGACGACACACGTCACAAGTGTGGAGAATTCATTTCCGGGGAAATTCTGGGTTTTAAACGGGCAATGTCAGTCAATATGACTTCCGGTTTGGGTTGGTTTCGAGGGTTATGGGTATAGGTGGGGGGAGTTATGTGAGAAAGCAGACATCATAACTTGATGTTTGCTTGTTTTGGGAAAGGTTTTGGGTTTAGGGCAGGGTTTGTTAGGGCTGTAGCACTGTGTATCTGGGCTGGGTATTGCTTGGCGTTGGTGGGTTGGGGGGAGGTGATGAGGTGCGCACGAGGGGTATTGGTGTGGTGTAAGGATGTTGGGTGTGACTTGACTAGTCATCCGGCATGCCACCACTCCCTCCGCTGTCGTGGTCTTTTTCGGGTGGGCCCGAAGGCACGCCACGCCCACCTTTAGGCTCACCACCGAGCGAGGGCTCTGTGTTGCGTCGTTTCATTTTTGACTTGCGCAGCATGTTTGCCTGGGTGTGCATTTAGGGTTCATTCGGGTTAATTTTACTGAGATTCAATCCAATACCCAAAAATGGACTCTACCTTAAGGGCGGATTTGAGTATCACAACTTCGCCCGGCGCTTGTATCCAAGGTTCACCGTCCACCTGAACAGGCATCTCGGTGTTGATTTTGATTTTGATCTGATGAAAGTCAATCATAAAAAAGAAGCTTAATTTAGAATTGACAGTGCAAAAAAGGTGTAACTCACGTGACCGCCTTGTGCAATTCGCATGGCACTGCGCAGTCCGCTCTGAATCTGTCCCATGTGGACCACTCCATTGACGCCAACCACCTCGAGCATGCCGTCGTGATGGTTAGGCCGAGAGAAGTGATCATCTCTCTCCGGACCCCACGGGTTTGCACCCGAACCCCAACTGGCAAAGGTTATAAAAAGCAAAGTTAATTCAGAGATATACATTATTGATCAAACAATCTATACCTGAGAATGTTGAGAATGATGATGCCCTCGACGGGTGGCATGTTGACCACTTTTCCGTCAACTTCAAGCCGAATTTCACGGTGCAAATCACGCCACGATTTGCGTGACACCATCTTTTTGAGACCCATTTTCACGTAAACACCTTTGTTGTGTAATCTGTCGTAGTTGAAAGCAAGCAGCGTTAACAAGGCATTAAATCGGTGGATTTGAAAACCACTGACCTGCTGTTAAACCGTTCGGGATTCTCCTCTCTGGCGTTGTGAAAGCCAAGACAAAGGTCGGCATCGATGCCAAGTCCAAAGTAGTTGTTCATAACCAACATGACACTGTTCTCCTCTTGGTTCGGTTCCTGGTGGTGGTCCGAGGTAGACGCCGAACGACCCGTTTCCTGTTGGCTGAAGATCACCGTCCATCGATCTAGCGAAATCTCCTCCGCTTCAATCACATCCTTGAGAATTTGAATGGGATCTTCTTGCCCACTGTAGCCGGGGCCCCAGCGAAGCACCCGAGCGAGATCATTTCCGGTGCCAAGTGGCACAATGGCACAGGCAGGCTTCTGGCAGATTGAATCCTGGCCTACATTATCCAAGCACTGCAGCACCCAGCCAACTGTTCCATCGCCACCGCACACCAAAATTTTGTAATCAGGGATGTGACGACACACGTAGAGCCTAAAACGTAGAATCATAAGATATTAGAAATGTTCCACAAATATTTTCTCAAATGACATACCCTGGCAAGGGTCCACCGTTTTCGAGATCATAAACTTGGTAAGGGTTGAGCAGCTTGCGGAATGAGGAGATCAACTCGAGACCTTGACACCCGCCACTTTTCACATTGACAAACACTAACAAGGGCTGCATTGAAAAAGAAGATAAAAATATAATTTACTTTCTAGATAATATTTTTAAAATTATAATCAAACCCATACCCGAACATCTCTAGGAATCATCTCTGGCATGATGTTGGGAAGGAGAAGCACAAGAAGTGGTTTATCCTCATAGATAGACTCTCGCAATAGGTAGTAAGCTTTAACCGCAATGTCCGCATTGTCATAGGTGAGAATCATCGAGCCGTACTCGTAGTAAATAGGTCCAATTTGTCGATACCTATAGGCAGCTGTTGATAACCCAAACACGAATCGTGTAATTAATTTATCATTTTTATTTTATTTAAAAAAATTTAACTTACGCCTTCCAAGGAGGTCCGTGATGATGCGTTCATAGTGCCTCTGTGATAGTGTTGGTGGAAGTCCTCCAACGTAGATGGCCACGTTGGAACAGTACACTTCATCTACTTGTTGTAAGTAAAACCGAGTGTTCTCCTTTTGCCGAATAGATTCCTAATAAGAATCACAAAACATCAGTCAGTGATAAACAAACAAAAACTTAACCCCCTCAAAAAACCTACCCTAGACAAGCCTTTCAAGTTTGCCCATGGACCTTCATTATTGTCCATTGTTCGTTCATGTACCGCTGCAATGAATATTTAAAAATATTATTAAATAATTCAAAATTCTTTAAATAACATTAATCTTACAGCCTTTCTCCAATGAAACTTCTACCAAACGGTAACGATTGAGATCGGAGGAGTCCAGCCCGAATTGGTTTAATGCATCAACCATCACTTCTTCTACCGAGGTGTCGATGGTCACCGGAATCACTCGGTACGTGTCTGTCACACTACAAGTTTTACATTGGTCAAAAAGGGATTTGAACCAAACATAGAAGGTAATTCATACTTTAGCCTGCCAGGGTAAACTCGAATAGTGCCTTCGTTTGGATTTGGTGGTTTGTATCTAGAGAAAATTAAATTAAAATTATTAAATATGAACCAAACAGAGATATTAAAAACTAATTTATTAGAATTTATATATATATTTTAATTAAAAAGTTCAACCTAATTTTTTGAGCTGATTAGCTAATAAAAATTCTGATTATTCTAAAAAAGTTTTTTGAACTCTAATAATTCAAACCATTCAATGGATAGATCAGTTAGAAGTGGTATTTTGATTAAGTTGGGTTAATTAAAGAATCTTTTTCCAAACCAACTTTTCTCAAAAAAAAGTTTACAGGAATTTGTCGCTACCATGTTATTGTGACAAATGAATTTGTTAGATATGAAACTAGCTTTTCTTTTTGAGCTGTACTCATTGCTTGTTTGAATCGTTAATTGGAAAATACTTTTAACAAAACTTTTTAAAGTGCCAGAGAGCTTTTTTTAAAGTTATAACAAACAGAAGCAATTCTCAAGTGCTTACCGGAAGAAGAGGCCACACCGTTTGCCTTCGATCTTGAGAAGACTTTGCACCGGGTTAAAATCGGAGATCTCTCTTTCTGGTGACGCTATTTTTTGTGAATTATCAAGAAAATAATAGTTTAATTTAATATTGAGTTAAACTTGATGACATTAAAATTGTATTAATCTGTTAATGTTAACCTCTTTATAACAAAATTTTGCTTTTCTCTCACTTTTCCCTCATTTGTATCCGTTCTTTTGGTAGTGCAGATAGACTTTATTTATGAGTTAGCCTATGAGAAATATGCATCCACTCACTTTCCCTCTTGATTCTCTCCCTTTCTTTCCGTACAGGTAAATATTTGATTATTATTTAAATTACGGGCATAAGAGCTAGTTTAAAAATTACGCCGTTAAAACTTTTTTTCCTGTGAAACTTGCTACCAATATATGTATATCTATATATACAGGTATGTATGCGTGACCTCAATAAGACTACTGACCATAGGCATCGGTGATGATATAGTTGCGTGGATCGTCGTGAATGTGGAATGCTCGAAGACAGGCAGCAACAATCTGATCTTTGGTGGCGGTGCGTGAAATCGTGATAGTCCGGTACGTTTTTCGTTTCATCGCCGCATTTCCGTCGAACACTTTGATCGTCTCTGCACACAAATATACAAACCAAAAACCCATCAATTAGATATATTCTTAAGATTAAGTTACTTTTTTTTAATTAAAAATTGGAAACAATTACTTTCTCATAATTTCTAATCCTATCCTATCTTATTCTATCTCCTATTTCTTCTATTATTTTATTTTTTATTTATATATTAATGTATAATATGGTCGCGGTTTTCTATGTTCTATGTTCTGTCATTTTTTGGTATTCTGCCACCTACGTTTTTGTACTGCGAGAGTTACGCTACTTCCATTGTGCTTAACCGATTTGTATCTAACTTTCGTTGTTGTAATTTGAATTCATTACCGATTCGAATCCAACTTTCGTTGTTGTGATTCGAATCCTTAACCGATTCGATTCTAACTTTCTGTGTTATGATTCAAATCTTATTCCGATTTGGTTCGATTTTTTGGATAAATTTTCGAATTCTCCGTCAATTCGATTCGGAATTCGAACTTTTCAAATTCTCGCTCAATTCAATTTTTTTTGCATAATCTTTCAAGTTATCTCAAACTTAAAATTACTAACAGTGTGATAGACATGACAAGAAATACCAAACACATGTTTCTATTTTTACTTCTAAACGCTTTCACTATTTCGACTTAGAAAAAAACTAACTTGGATTGAGTTTGCCTGTGACACTTCTATTTCGAATTATTATCAATTTATTCTATATTTAACTCAATTAAACCAAAATTGATTCAAATATCAAGATTTATGGTCAACTATCTTAAAGTAACTCTAAATAAATTTATATATTTGTTCACAACACAATCTAAAGAGAATGAGTTCTTATCTTACCTTCATCTTTATCCTTGTCCTTGGGTGAGGGATAGTCGTCCGCTTCCTTGTTCCTGAGTTCCGAATCGCGTAGCTCTTCATTCACTTTGGCTATACAAAACAAACAAAAATATTTTTGGTTACAATTTAAAGAAAGAAAAAAGATAAGTAGTAAGTACACTTTTATTTGAAGAAAACAAAGGCACTTACGTTTATTCTCCTCCTTGTTCTTGCGCATGCCAATGATGGTCTCAAGTGGCACATCAATTCGAGGAATGCTAACCGCGCACGGTGGCAACATGATCGACTGAAGCCACCCAAAGTTGCACTCGGTAGGCATATTTCGATAACAAGCCGCGTGAGCCTGTTGTTTTGTTCAAGTTCAAGTTGAAAAAGATCAATTTATTTTGGCTCATTCTTTTCTATGGTTCAACACTCCATTTGTAATAGATATATACACTGCATGCTCATGTGCAGGTAAGAGCCAGCATTCAGCAACAACTTTCAATTAAAAGTACGCATGCGTCACTTTAAAGTTCACGCAAAGTACGTATTCGATATATTGAATTTGTCGTATTATTTGACTATATGCGCAAACAGTTGGATTAGATAATCACAATTCAATATACCATTTTGCTCTTTTAGGTAGACAGTTTTGACATTGTTTGACAAACTAGCAATTATTTTAACTGTTGCTCAAATTCAAAGACTTAAGTTAAAGTATAACTCAAAGTACGTCGAATTTTGTGATATAATTAAAACTAGGGCTCGCAGGAAAAAACCAACCATAAAGAAAGTTTCTATAAAAATTGATAGTGCTTTTTATCAAAGAAACTTCCCGAAACTCTCCTACTGCAATTTCTATTAAAACCCAGAAAACTTTCCTGCCTAAAGTAAGCATCGCAGGAAAGCCAACCTAAAGGAAATTTTCTAGGAAAACGTTACTTTGATAGTGCTTTTTAGCAAAAAACTTTCCAAAATTTTTCTATGCAAATACACAGGCTTGACTTTTTCTGCTATTCCTACTTAAAAAAAGATATTTTTCTTTGATTTTTTCTGTTGAAAAACTTGGTGTAAAAATTGACCCCAGATACAGATGGAGTGTTAAACTAAGCAAACAAACAACTTACGGTAATGCCACACCACTCGCAACGCATTCCAGCAAGACACTCGGTGGACCAGCATGTCTTCTTGCAGTAGTGACACTTGGAGTTGGCAGGTAGATTGCCTTCGCGCCAGTGGTGCGTTTGAAGCACCTCTTTCTGTAGTAAGGGTTAAAAGTATGCAAAACACGTTTTAGTTAGGTTCGATTATATCAAAGTTCAACATATAATTCAAAACTTGTTATCTCAGTTGAAATAGTTAAAAAATAACCGAATGGTATCGGTAGTGAGAAACGACTAAATGATATTGATGTTTAGAATATGCGCATGCGCTTAATGGTGATTTGGCAATATTGATTGCTTTCATGATTTACATGATTTAAGAATAGGTAGATAGAATTAAAATTGCAAAAAAATGAAAATTAAACCAAATGCAATCCAATTGTTTCAAACTTGATTAAGTTGGGTTAAGTAAGTTTTAGATTTAACCAAAATGGTATGACTAAAGAATCGTTAAAAATCCTTAATATTTTGCTCACGTAATTAAAGTATAGCCCCAAAACACGTAAACTTGAGAGAGAGAGAGAGAGAGAGAGAGAGAGAGAGAGAATTCCTAAAATCGGCAATTTTTTACCTAATAATAAATTAAGTTATCTTTTTGAACATGCGTGTAGAAGGTTTGATTTGTTTAGTTCAAAACTTTAAGCAGCAAGAATGTAAAGATATATTCTGAGAAGTAAAATCTAATGAGTAAAATAAGAAAAATTTCTAAAAATGTAAAAATAAATTAAATTTTTTCTCATTATGAATGTTCATTGAGTAAAACAATTTTTTGATTAATCTGTCTCGATTCAATTGAAACCTAAACATGCGAAAAATATATATAAATATAATAAAAGTAGATTAGCTCAATTTCGCTTCCATCACGCTATCGCAATGTAAAGATATAGTTAGTGAGAGTGAGTGAGTGAGAGAGAGAGAGAGAGAGAGAGAGAACTAATTTAAAGTTTGCATCTAAGTACAAAAGCGCTTCGGGCACTTTTGGCAAGAATGTACATTCTCAGTGATTAGTGATGCAAACTAGTGGAATCTAATAGAATAGATGCCAATTCGGCACATAATAAACACAGAAAATCTAGAAAAGTATTTCTCAGAGTACCAGAAAGTACTCGAGAAATGCGATGTTGAGCTCGGATTAAGGGTATCTCACACTTTGAGATTAAGTGAATCATGCAAAATACTTGAGATATAAGTATAAAAATATATGAGCAATAATCCAAGTTTTTGTGTGGTTTCAAAATTCTGGAATGGTAAACTTTGGTTGCAACAATGAATCTCTCCCACTCTATCCCTCTTTCTATTCATCAAGCCTTTCCAGCCATCCACACTTCAAAATTTCTTTTTGTATTCAAAACAATGGAAAGGTACCGAGACGACTTCAAAAACAAATTAATTTGAAACAAGAAAAAGAAAAAATGTTTCTCCATCTGTTTAGACCCAACGCCACGGAGACGCTGTCCAGCTTGTGCTTTCTCTCTCTCTCTCTCTCTCTCTCTCTCTCTCTCTCTCTCTCTTTATGCCTCAGCAACTAATATAACAGCTTTCCAATGTTCCGCGAAAATTCATTACATCTGGACGGCGTTAAGCGAGGCGAGATGTGTCTATGTTGCAATGTGCCCTATCGAATTGCTATCTAAATGGAGTTGCAACTTTTTGCAAGGGTGGTGAATGCAAGCTTATTGACGACTATGACATCGACAAACAACAACAACAACGAAAAAGCAACAAAAAACAAAGTAGAAAAGTAAACGTTGATCAATTGCTCTTGTTTACAAACTGGGGGGAGTTTTGGTGGGGATAGAAAAAAAGAGAGATAGACTTTGTGGCAACTTTGCTATCGTTTGGAGAAGAGAAGTGCCAAAGCACTCTAGTGACACAACTGGTGCAATACACACACTCACAACTAAACCAAACAAACCTTTAATTTTGAGTTTGAAATGATTCATATCCTAAACTACTTTTTATATCAGTAGACTTATAAGTGTAAAAGGATTTTCCCGTAAGGCTTTTAGGAGGAAAGATTTTGAACTTTGACTTTGGTAATCTATATTGAAGTCAATAAGATGAGATCAATGGAGATGTCCAAATGTCAAAGTCCTCTGACCCAATGATGAGTTCAGTATATAAATCATTTCAAAGTCGAGATTACAGGTTCGTTTACTTGTCAGTCTAAACTCAATCAGCTAAAAAGGTAAAACGTTGGACATTAGACTTATTTTACACTTTACGGTTATAGCAATAAAATATCACCAAATAGACAGTAATGTTGTGCCAAGTTGAACACTTGAGTTTAGAGTGGACATAACAAGCAATGAGAAACTTACGAGCTCCTGTTCGGGCACGAAGGTGGCACACTCCTTGCAGTCGGGCACGCTGAAGTCGTGGCACTCGGCGTGGACACAGTACTCGCACACCTCACACCGAACTGCACTTTGGTCTTCGATTCGTTTGCGACACACGTTGCAAAACTTGCGCTTCAAATGACCCTCACTCCAACAGTGCGGCACCGGGTTCTGTGAGGCACCAAAGAGAAAGATGGCATTAGGATTACTGACCCGTGCCAAGTGTCACTCAAAGACACCAACCTTGATCACATTGGAGGCGACCGTGGAGCAGGGCGAAACTACTGTACGCAAACATCGCTCGTGTACGACAAAGTTGCACACTGTGAATCAAGAAAGGTTAGATTTTATTAGTATAATAGAAAGGAATGAATTAGTTTGACAACTGACCTTCACAGATGAAGCCTTGTCCGATGAGTCCCCAGAGCATATCGGTGCAGTGATGGCAATAGGTGGGCTTGTGGAATGTCTTCTTGGTAAAGTAGTGCCCATGCCCGAAGGCATTGTACTCGGGGACCGAGTCTCCGGTAGGAGAGGCGGATTCGGTTGGGGCCGAAGAGAGGCGAGACACCGAGCTCATCGAGGTCACCGTGGTGGAGGGTGACGTGCCACTCAACCCATAGTGTGGGATCTGTGGCGACGAAGTGGGCGGAGTGGTGGGTGGTGGGTTGCTGGAAGCCATGCTTGAAGAACGTGGTCCTGGTCCACGTTGCCCACTGCTACCGGACCGACCTGACCCTCCGCCCGCCTGCGACTTCATCCGAGAGCGGGCCCAACGCCACCAGAATCAACACTGAAGCCAGCTTTGGCACGGACACACTACGGCACGAACGGTGACGATGTCCCACTATGGACCAGGATGGTGAGTGGCGTGTGATCAGAGAGGACCGAGTCGGACCAGAACAAATCAAGAAAGACGAAGCACAGGTCACACTGGCAGCTTGATGCACTGAGCAGTGCGGCTCGAGACACGAGTCACGTCGCTCGGTAATGCATGACGTGACACTCGGGTTGAGCTAAGGGTCGAACGTAAGGGCACCGAGGCCCAGTGGTCAAATGTGGCCTAGCATTTTCAATTGAACTCAACAACAAAAAACACACACACTTGACGTGACAAGGCCCTATCGCACACTAGCCTCACTGGCTCCAATCTGGTGGGTGGTGGTGTGGGACCCAATGGATGACAAGGACCTGGAGAGATCACTCACAGCTCTCACCATGCGGTACCGTGAGCTGTGGTCAGTGCAAAGGGGGCCTCGCGGCTGGGTCAGTTGGGTCAGTGAGGCGAGTGGCTCTCGGTGGGTGCCAAGACAAACACACCACACACACACACTTTCATTGCGGACACAGAGAGAAGCAGAGAAGGAGCCAGAGGTTGCCAATGTGCGCAAGCTCCCCAGAATAGCTCCAAAGACATAGGGAGAGAGAGAAAGAAAGAGAAAGAGAAAGAGAGAGAAAGAGAGAGAGAGAGAGAGAGAGAAAGAGAGAGAGAGAGAGAGAGA
>DVQH01001926.1:0-11186 GCA_018231625.1 Papilio phestus | reverse complement strand
CTATACCTACTAATATTATAAAGATTTGTATTTATGTATGTATTGAAAATAACATAAAAACAACTGGGCCGATTTTAAAAATTCTTTCACCATTAATAAGCTACGTTCGAAAATTACGGTTTGAATCACGCAATCCGAACCATATTATAGCTCAATCCTAGAGCTTAGTTGGTGTGGTTAAAGGAAGTATTATTAAATTAACAAAAATCTACTATTATAATATTTTTATAAAAAAACAGCCGTACTATAGTTTAGTCAAAGATGTGCCAGTTAAATGTACGCCTGTGGTACAGAACGGCTTCGTGTCCGCGCTACCGTACCTCTGCATGTGGCTGTTCTCCATGTTCATCTCGGTGGTGGCGGACTGGATGCTGTCCAGCGGCAGGTTCAACCACACGCAAGTCAGGAAGATCATCAACAGTATCGGTGAGTGAGACATCTTTTTTTTCCTTTGACTAAATCGTACAACTGTTGTGCGATCGTCGATTCACAACTTCAACTGTTTAGTTGCATAGATAATAATCGAGTAGTGTAACCTCCATATAAGCTCATAGCAACCCAAGCACGACTAAATAGTTGTGCGACAGTTTAGTCAAAGGTGTGCGCATGCTCTTAACATGATCAATAATTGCGGATCCAAGCTTTTGATGATTTTAAGTAGAGTTTAGGGTTAGGGACCTCCGCATTAGCATCCGCAAGTGCGGAACTTCCGCAAGCTATGGTAACTCCGCATCCGCATCTACTTCCGTAAAAATGGCCTCCGTTAAGATCTGAAATCTCTTGTTTCTAGGATTAATCACTGGTTTTTCAGCTACATTTAACCACTTTATAACTTTATGATATGCGTTTTCAAACTGCGTAAGATAAGCTTTGCTCCGTTGAAATTTAGGTCAACCTAACACTAAGGAGATACTGGGTAATCTGTACATTTAATAAAATTGAAG
The DNA here is from genome assembly GCA_018231625.1 of Papilio phestus. Lineage (NCBI taxonomy): Eukaryota > Metazoa > Arthropoda > Insecta > Lepidoptera > Papilionidae > Papilio > Papilio phestus. The sequence goes on along the minus strand of DVQH01001926.1, from coordinate 10,242 downwards.
AGTTTTTTTTGCAATATCAAAAGAAAAATTCCGTCTAATCTTACTAATATTATAAATGCGAAACTACAGATGGATGGATGTATGGATGTTTCTTAGTGTTAGTAACCTAAAAAGCTGAACGTATTTCGATGAAATTTGGCATAGATATAGAGGATAATCTAGAAGAATACACAGGCTACTTTTGTTTGTTGTTTTTTATTCCACGCGGACAGAGTCACGAGTGAAAGCTAGTTCAATAAATAATTTTAATATGCGTAGTAGTATCTTATTGTTAATCCCATGTTTATGTGGCAGGCGAGTACGGGCCCGCGATAGGTCTGTTCATCGCGGCCAACACGGGCTGCAACCCCGCCGCCACCGTCGCCATACTGGCCGTCGGTGTGGGCTTCAACGGCGGTATCTACTCTGGATTTAAGGTGCGTTTCCATTCATTTATTAGATGATCTGATTGTTTTGTTTATAAGGATAATAATATTGGAGTGTCTGCATGTAATATCGAAAAAAAATTCAAATTTCGCGAAGACATTTGTATTGCTGATAACGAAAATTAAAAAAAATTGTCTGTGTGTTTTCCCGGCAATCTCCGAAATCGTTAGGGCGATTTTGTCGGGACTTTCGCTGGGAGGTAGCTGAAATGGACAGGCTACTTTTTTAAATTAAATCAGAGACGACTACTATTTCCGGAAAGAGTGGATCGATTTTGAAGGTTACATTGACTGGTAGCTGATGCTGGCGAGATTGTTATAGTTAGACAATTTTAATAATTTCACGCTATCCAAGTTTGCGGGCGACAGCTCGTCTAATAGTAAATGCATCGTCTGCAGGTGAACCACTTGGATATATCTCCGAGGTTCGCTGGCATCCTCATGTCGTTCACCAACTGCCTCGCCAACCTGACGGGGCTGCTCGCTCCCATTGTAGCTGGATACATCATCGAGGGCAGGGTAAGGACACCACACTATTAATAAATACAAATATTTTATTAGTAATAATACATCACAGGTCGTAAAACCAATAACTACCACTTTATTCTTTGGTAATAAAAATACATAGTAGCAAAATTGGCTTCCATTTTTAGTGTTTTTGTGTGACGCATAACCGATTTTAGACTCGATAATTCGGCCATTAAACGAACACAATTCCATAAAAACGTTTATAATTCAGCAAAGACCCTAAACTTATCTAACTAATGCCAACGTTATGCACAAATATAAAGCGCTGTTCACACCTGGCAAATGGTCAGTAGCGCTCTTAACATATTTGAATTTGAACACTGGCCGGCTACTGTATGTCATATAATCTATGCCAGGGCAGTACAACTGTCCAACTTTTTTTTGTTTTTCTTTCAACAACACAAAACAATTAAAACTGGCTGTCTACATAAATATTGTTTCAACTTATGCATGTTGTTTTGTGTTATACATTTTATTAACTGTAACTGTGCTGTATTACTGTGAACCGAGCATTAGCATGTTGCATAATTTTCAGCCGACACAAGCGCAGTGGAGGAAAGTGTTCTACATCGCGGGCGGTGTGTACATATTCTGTGCCACATTCTACAACGTGTTCGGTTCCGGCCGCCGCCAGGAGTGGGACAACCCCGCGGAGGATGACGCGCTCGCTAAGAAGGCCGCAGCCAAAAAGGCAGACAAACTTCAAAAGAAAGCCAACAAAAACACCAACGAGGCGGAAACCGCGCAATAACTAACCTCTAGTGACTGGATAAACCAAACTTTGTTAATATATGACATTGTACATTTAATATATTGTAAGCGATATTTATTCTACGAGTGTTAGTAGCTGTCAAAATGTCTACGATATTTTTAATCTTTGTCATCTTGAACAAAAATCGCAAATAGAATTGATTGTCTTTAGCCAAGATAAGATTTTCTAATTAAATGTAAGTATTTTATCCGAGAATTTTGTTAACTCAGCTTGAGCATTCGATACGGGTTTCTAACTTAGAGGAAACTAGTAAAAACGCGACAATAAAAGTCGATGTTTTTGTTCGAATTTTTAAATTAATTCTTCATTAATAGTAATTCAAATGACTTCGTGAACAAAAATTTTGATATGCAAGGCTTTAAAGCCTAAAAAATTGAATATTGTCTATTGAGACCCACAAAGACGCACATCATAAAGGCTGTGATAATCACTAGTAACTGACGGGAACCCGTGTCGATATTAATTGCTAATTTTATAAGAACCGTTGTAGTATTTTTTATTTTTATCGGCTTGAGAATCTACATTTATATTTGAAAAACGTAAATAACTTTGGGTCCAAGATGTTACTAAAAATGTTACCGTCCTAGCCAGTGTCTGTTATATTAAAAAAAAAACTACGTTAGCAAATCAAATGTTAAACTGATTTTTCCAATACGCTGGTTCGTATTATTTGGTGTATAGATAAAAATTTGTCCTCGCATTGAAAATGTTTTTAAAAAAAAAAAATTTAGAACCTCGAATTTAATTACGTTAAGTTGCAGAGCTTCACTAAAATTTGTCATAGACTAAGCATTAGGTATTTACAGATAATCTATAAAATGGTTCATAAAAAATGCAAAAATATGCGTGAAAAGGAACACGAGTTGACTTCCGTTTTTTTGCTGCGTGTGAAAAACTCAAGTGAGCTCCCATTCTAACCGTTTTTGGTTCTTGGCGCCAATGCATTTAGTCTATGATCTAGACTTAGTGCCAAACTGAAATGTGTTGTGAGATATGTTACTTCCCTCCCCGCTTTAAGCGATTTTTTTCCGTTAAGCCATACCTTAAGATATATTTATAGATTTTTCGTATGTGCCGTTGTCCTAGAGCTAATGTGATCATAAGTGTTTCATTTAATCAATATATTACGAAAAAAATAAGTATTATATGACCAGGATTACTATATTTAAGTCGTTTGATATTACAACAAGTATTATAAATGTCTATTTCATGTGTAAAGAAATTTTAAGGCTACGTTACTCCAAATACATTTGTCCTCCACGTATTTTTTCAATTTTAATGATATTGTAAAGAAATTTCAAATTCTTACTTTTTAATTCAGCTTATATGAATCTTCTACATATATTTAAATAGTTAGTACGTATATGTTGTCAGGATTCAATTCGATGTGCAAATCTCACCAAAATGGCCTTAATGTCTTTATGTAAATTAATGTACTTTTTTAAACAACACTTTCGAAAATTTTATCGTATTTCTGCCACAAAAAGTACAAAACCTCTGTGGTGTGTCAAACACATCGCTGACCATAGTGCTGTGCGAAATAGACAAATGTTTTTTTTTTATATAAGCTTTACTTTAAATGTCTGGAAATATAACAGATGTTTTTAAAACACTTGCTTCGTTTCATTTTCTACATCCTTTTCTCTTATAGATTTTCCAGTTCCGCTTGTTTTAACATCCTAGTTAGACAGACTGTAAAATAAATTTATATTGTGATTGTAAAATAATAGGCAATTTCAATTACATAAATCTTTACTACACTAAATTACAAATTTTTATCACAATTATATTAGTTGACGAATGCGCTGTGTTGCAAGCTAAACGCGCCAGTACCACTCTTGCAAAGCTGTCCCATCATGAGGCAACTCGACGCTGAACGAATGTTATCCGTCTTTGAGTTCAAAATCGCTTCTTTTAAGAATATCAACGAGGATTCGAACGACATTTGCTGCAGCGGTGACGTCGACGACTCCATACCTTTCCTACTCATTGGCTCGAATATCCCGTTATACGTCATATAATCAGCGACCAGAGACAAATGTCTCGGATCCACTGTAATACCATAGACATTGAATACATTTTGAATCTCTTTGATGATAACTTTGTTGGCCGCTTCTATACCATAAGTATTGGCTATGGCGTGAATGTCGTTACTGTAGAGCTTGTTTATGTCTAAAACATTATTATATTTGAACATTTGTAAAATATTTATACCCTCAGTCTTCAGGTAAAGGATGTTCTTTTCTTTATTCGTGATAGCCCTTTTAATGTTCTTTACTTCATGTATAACTGATTTTGCGGCTGCGTCGCGCAGAGCTTGGGACAGATCGACCCGCAAGAAACTTATCGGGAAAAGAACAGTCAACTCGCACCACATGTGGTTCTTCGTATCGTAGGTATAATTCGTGGCGTTCTGAATACTTCCGATAACGTCGCTCATTATTCTGCTGTCATCCGCATTCACTTCACTCTGACTTGCTTCTAAAGCTTCATCGTCGATTAATATAGTCTGATTCTCGTCGGGTGTTCCTTCATCGTCCGATTTCTCTTCTTCCTCGGACTCTGGGTCCTCATATTCCTGCTCTTCTGCTCTCTTATTTCTTATTTTCACCTGTAAACAAACATTAAAACTCTTAAGATTTAAGGATATCATCACATATCAAACAAATTAGATATTTTCAAATACACAGATTCAAACGTCGGCAATAAATTAACGTTTTTAGTAATGCATATGAACTTACTTCGGTATTATCATCGTCATCGTTAGGTCCTTCTTCGTCGGAGCTGTCATCGTTCAAGTCTTTACCGATCGTCTCTTTTTCTTCTGGAACAATCTCCTCGCCTTCTTCCTCATCGTCATTTGCTTTTCGCTTCTTCTTTTCCTTTTCTGTCGCCCATACAACACCGCACGTGGACTTCGCTTGTTTTTTAATAACACTAAACATTTCAGGGAAAAACTTCTTCATGTGTTTAATAACTTGTGGCGGTTTCACTGCGTATTGAGTTTTGTATTGTGAATACGGCAAGAATGTGAATTTCAATATAGTCTTCAATTGTCGGTCTGGATTCGTAACGATTTCACACTCGACATCTATTTTTTCTAAAACGTCTGCTACAGTAACCCTGTTCAATTTTTGCCTCAATCGTTCTGCTTTCTTATTCAAGTTCGGCAAATCTTGACGGAAAGGTATATCCATATTAGGAGTTTTAAGCTTCGCAGATGCCGTCATTAGGATTTCTCTTAATCGGGGTATACCCAAAGTAACGTTCATGTCACCTCTTCCGGCGAAGTGAAAGGTATTCAGTGTCATCTGTGTTGAAGGTTCTCCTATAGATTGCGCAGCTAACAAGCCAACAGGTTCTCCTGGCGCTGCCATAGATGCCAAATACTTAGCATTCATAATGTCCACAAATTTATCATTATCTGTGATTTTCTGATTATCTGTCTCTTGTCTGTTCTTTAAGTAGCTTTGTATTAATCCATCTAATTGTTCATTTATCACACCAAATCTATACTGCGGGGAATATTTACTAATTATGGGATCAGGACACTTTTTCCTTGCATAATCCTGTTTCTCTTCTTCACTCATCGATCGCCATTTATTCTCTAGCTCCCAATAGAATGGATCTCTTGTTTCATCCGTCGGTTTCTCATCAAGTATTATATCTTTTCTTGCCAGTATTGAAAACTGAGTGAAAGGACTTACTCGTACTTTCTCAAAAGGATTACCATATTTCTTTTTCCATTTTTTCAAGGACTTTTGTGATTTCATAATATCCTTAGTGCTTTCTCCTTCTTTCAGTTTGTTAATAGTCGATTTAGAAACAACAGCATTTGAATTAATGTCAAGAAACTCAAATTGATTTTTATTAAGAAATTGGCATTTTAAAACGTCTAACCCATCTTCTCCATATGCTACTTGAATAACACTGCCATCGGAATCTCTGACAGTGTAGTCGTATGAGACAGCCAGACCTTCTAGATGTTTTATCAAACATCTTTGTAAGTAACCAGATCTACTAGTTTTTACTGCTGTATCAATGAGACCTTCACGACCCGCCATGCAGTGAAAGAAAAACTCTTGAGGTTGTATCCCTGTCATGAACCGGCCATCGATAAATCCACCCGCTCTAGGAGAAAGGTCATAAGGCAAAAAGCTGGGAAGCGATCGTCCAGATATCATCAACGGCGGGCGTTTTCCTTCCAATTCGATTTGACCAAGCAAGCATGATATTTGCATAGTATTTACAGTTGAACCTTTCGCACCAGACTGCACCATCAATTGAAGATTGTTGTAGGGAAATTTCTCTAATAAACCTTCAGTTAAACAGACTGTGTTTATTTTGTTTGTATAAGAATCCAGTGCACTCTTGTACTGCCTATCCAAATTGGGTCTGAATTTAGGATCTTTTGTAAGCATCTCGCCAATGGTTTCTTTAAGTACGTTATCATCAGCATCTGCCGGGAGATCTGTTGCTTTAGCGGCAGCGACTCTACCGACCTGACGAACTAGACATATCAAATCGTCACGTTTTTTATTAGCTTCATCAGTAACCAAAATATCTCTTACACCAAGTGTAAATCCTATCCACTGTAGATAAAAAGTAAACACTTTCGAAAATGCACTTAATAATGCACTGGAGCATACACCTCCATACAATTCATACATACAATGGACTAAGCCATATGGAGTAGCACCATAGTGCGTTTTATCCAATACTCCACTGAGAAGTTCACCTTTTCTGATTATGACTTCAGCTTCAGACATTATGTTTGCATCTTTAAATGGAGTTCCACCAGCATTCCAGGGTCTTGGGTTTTCTTTTTGCCATGCTTTTGAACTAATCTTAGCCTTTCCTGTTAATGTCAGGCATGGTTTTCCTTTAGGTATAATATTGATAATTATTGTTGACAAAATTTGTTTACCGGACCACAACACTACTGGTTTGAGAATTGTAGGTGGTAACAATTTGATTTCACCCTTGTGTTTGGATAGAGCTTGAAATACTAACTGCTGATAGTCTGACTTTGTGAAAAATGCACCTCTTATTGACATCTTTACACCAGAAATAACATGATCTTGAATTAATCCACTAAGGGGAGTTCCATCTTTTGGTACAAGATACTGATGAATAACTGACATTATGTTGTAAGCTTCACTTCTTGCTATTTCATTCTGAGGAAAATGTGCGTTCATTTCATCACCATCAAAATCAGCATTGTAGGACTTACAGTTAGCATAATGCAACCTAAGAGTTTTTTCTCCCTTGAGGATTCTTGCACGGTGAGCCATCATACTCGGTTTGTGTAAAGATGGTTGACGGTTCAAAATTAATGCATCACCATTAACTAGATGTCTATGTACAATCTTTAAGCCTGCCGTCTTATACTCATCAGGAGTTAGGAGTCTCTTAGCAAGACTCTTCCTCTTTTCAATAGAGTCTGGAGGTATTCTAATAACTCTGCCATTTTTTATTTCAATCTTTTCAGCACCTGGGTGTTTGTTTGGGCCATTTATTACCATTTTTCTCAATTCATCAACATTCCATTCAGTGACTGGTACAGGGTAAGTGAGTTTTGTGGCAAAAGCTGCAGGGATACCTATCTCATCAATATCTACATTGGGATCAGGGGTGATAACAGATCGGGCAGCAAAATTAACTCTTTTACCCATCATATTCATTCTTATAACACCAGTTTTCTTTTCTATAATCTGTTTTAACCCTTGACTCATAGTTTGATCCTCACAACTGAGTAAATAGTTTACTTGCTTCTGTAAATCTTGCCAGATTGTATGCAGCTTTTCAGGTGGCGATTTACCCATTACACTTTCATAAGCTTGCCTTGGATTAGTATCAAGTCCATCTATGGCTTTCTGTTGATCGGACGATGAAAGGACTTGTAAAATAGCCCTCGCTTTGAATGATGAATTCATTATACTTTTGTAAATATTTGTCTGAGGATGTTCAAGTAGTTCTCCGCGCAATACATTGCATGGTCTGACTGACGGTGGTAGGACAGGCACTGCATGCATGAAGAATATATCACTGCTAGGCTTACAATTAGAATTTTTCAACACTGGTAAGCAATATGATAGAAGGTCATCATCATTTTGAGTAATAGCACTACAATAGCGCTTTATTTCATCCGGCATTAATATTTTTATACCTTTTGCATCATCGGATGTCATATTGTACATGATTTTATTATCAGATGTAGTCACCTTGATCAGTTTGTTCCTACAGTACATACAAGTTTTTGTTATATTGATGGCTTTGAAGAAGTTATTTATTACCTTGGTTCGTAATTTATCAGTGTTTTTGCTTTGGAAGGTTTTGTTTATTGGATCTTTGGTTTTTAATAACTTCTGACTTCTTCTTATAAGTTTGTTAGGTTTATCAGGAGATGTTGCACTGTTATAACTTTTGACATCTCCAACAACACTCTCTAAGTCTAAAGCAGCAGTGACATGTCCCGCTTCAATCAATTCCAATTGTAATTTTAAGATAGATTTCATTTTATCATCCATTTGGATTTTAAAACACTTCAAGCAGCTGATTCTGAACAATACATAAATTGTTTTGATATATAAAGGATTGACGACCACCAGAGGCAATTCTATGTGACCAAAATGTCCAGTACAGTGTAGCATAGTATTTGAACAAGTGCCACAAAAATCATTTCTGTCTCTTACAGGGCCCATTGCAGTATCATAGAGACCTCCTTTCGTAGCATTTCCCAATGAATCGAATGAAATCGGATTCGTTATTTTCAGGACACTTAATTTCTTTATATTTTCATCACTGAACATAAGGAACTGTACTGAATCCAGATCAAAAGAGGCCAGTTCAGGCACTGTTGCAGTAAAAGTATCTAAACCCATGGCTTCTTATTTTATAGTGCTATCTTCAAATAACCTCCACTATCAGACTATATGAAGTTAATTTACATGTAAATGATATATAGAGCCGTATTTTTTACTAATAATTCTTAAAATCCGAATAATGGATATTTTACATTTTGGAGTTTTAATGGATTTTACAAAGAACGAAACGTCCACATAAATAAAACACAGACATGAAAATAATTGTGAAAAGTCAAAACCACATGGGAAAGAAAAATAAAAGTGATAGTGACACACTGATTTATTGACAAACAGATTACATAATCATTTTTTTCCAAAACAAAAATCAAAACACTTTGTATTTTAAATTAAAGAAAACTGCTTTATGTCGAAAGGATGTTACACGAAACAAACACTAAAATAATCTTATAATAATTAATTCAAAACAAACGTATTGAAGAACGAAAACGTTTAATTTTTTTTTTCTCAGATATAAAATTTTTCGTCTGTTACTTCTTTAATCAGTCAGTCAACATGGCGGCCCAAGATGAAGTTGACGTATGTGAAAGTTGGGAGGACATGGACGATATTGGCGTAAGTTTTACTGGGATAAAGACCTGAAAGAATGTCGCGCGTCGCCGCCGGCCACCAGAAGAATCGTTGCACAAACATTTCTTTGTTACAGTTAGACAACAAGATCAAACTGATGTCCAGTGTTCCTGCCCCCGTGAAATCTCTGAAAGGTTGCAAGGTTACTAACGTAATAGTTGAGGAGAGCTCGTGTATTGGATCTCACTGCATCATGCCGGAGCCAGCTATTCGTATACTGAAGAGACCGTCAAGTCTGGCGAGCGGCCAGCTCAACGGCGAGAGTCGCGCGCGTCCAGTAAAGACTTTAGAACAAAGACAGAAGGAGTATGAACAAGCTCGTTTAAGAATATTAGGCGAAGCACGAAGCCCTGAGGACGTAATTGACGATAAGTATGTTCGAACGTTCTTGTTTACATTCATAACTTAATTTTTTCTAACCAGTTTCACAGTAATGCAGAATGTTATTTTATTAACTATAATTCAATAGAAAACTAGTGTGTTTATTTTTTATTAACGTAACTTTTATAATATTACAGTTTGATACGGTTACAAGAGAAATTCCAAGCAAATAATATAAATGACACACAAAGTTCGGGTAAAACAAAAAACTGTCATAGTGACACCAAAGGGAAAGAGAGGAAGGTCCTAGCGCGGTTGCCAGTGGGAGCTAATACATCTGGAATATTCCCTTCCCCACCACCTCCAGGAGTTCTAGTGATACGAACACCAAGAGGCCCTGACGGTACAAAAGGTTTCCTCCGAAGGTAGCATTGGCAATGTAAGATAATCTAAATTTTCTCGTTAAGCATCCATCCATGATCAACAGTCTTCAATTATCTTAATGACTATATTTAGTTTAGGTTTTGTATAACTCAATTGAATTGTGCTAAATAATTATAGTACTGTTACATATACATGTTAATAAAATTTTTAAAATTATTTGATAGGGTAACACATTTTTTAATTTAAATTAATTTCTATCACAAAGCGATCTACACTGTTACAATAGTATAATAAAAAATTAATTAATCTTGTTTAAAAACTAGAATTATTCCGATGTAATCTTGGGCTTGTAAATTCA
>DVQH01001925.1:0-11191 GCA_018231625.1 Papilio phestus | reverse complement strand
CTTTAAAATATTATAAAAACTTATTACAAATCTATCAACTGATAATTGAATAAAAAATAACTATGTAATGGCTTTAATAACATAAAAATGTGTGGTTTTAAATATTATTAGCAACTTTGGCACAAGTACTTTTAATGAAAATATACATTTAACTTAATCATGTACTTATTTGGTTGTTTTTACAAATACTTTGAATAAAGATAAATTGCTTTTTCAATAAACTTGAAACGTTTTTAACATGTTTAGTGTTTAATTGCTGTAAGTTACAAACAAATTTAACAGATTTTTTTAAAGTTAATTTTCCGTTTCTGATTGGTTTATTTAAAAAGATTTTCAGGTAAACAATAATTTTAGATTTAGATTGAAAATAGCTCCATCTAGTTAAAGGTTACAAATATTTGTTCACTCAAACAAGAGCTTGGTATGTTTTTTTTGTAGCTTCTGTTTATTTCTTAAAGTAAGTTATGTAAAACATCTGTGTAAACCTGTGACTTACTTTTATAGAGTCTAGTCGTTTATTTAAAGAAAAAAATAAATTCGTTTATTAAACTTCAGAGATAAAACTTGTTTTTCATCAAATATATTCTTGTAGATGTGCTATTAGACACACGAATCTTGTCTATGGGTTTCTTAATTATTCTAAAAATGACATAAATGATTACAATTATTATACTTCTTTCATAGCCAATCATAATAAATTTATAAATCTAATTATTCTCTAAAATAACATAAAGTCGGTCATAATAGAATATAGTAACAAAATAATAATAATGATATAAACACACACTTTGGGTATACGAAAAACGTAAAATAAAGATGGTATCGTCACTCGAACACAAACATTTGTACTTAGGTTACCTTTAAAACTTAGGCTATAAAGATTAAGAAGTTAAAATAGTTTTGTACTAAATTATTGATTTGTACTCATCAGTCTTGTACTTATTTAGTTATTAATATGTTTTAAAAATGAGGTAGTTATGTTGCATATTCCTTTGATATAACACAAACATTGAAATATACGTTTGTCAAAAATAGTTGATATAAAAAATGTGGATATTTAACGATACCGTATATGTAGGACAAACGCTATGTATCGTATTACGACTGCTGGGGACTGCTCTGTTGGCTGCCGTAAGAACTGCCCGAACTCTTCGACTGGCCCTCGTCCTTCTTCTTCTCCACCTAAAATCATTTTATCTTTACAATTATTAATGCGCAACAAATGCCAAAGCAACAGGAATAATACGTGAATGTAAGAAAGATGTCCAATGCTCTGTTCTAAAACACTTAGAAAATATTAATGAAAATCTATGCCAATTTATTAGAATAGTTCTCAAAATCTGGCAAAATAATTCTTAATTTAGTTCATAGTTTAGCCACTTTATTATGGTGTTTTTAATAAATGCATGGTAACTACCTTAGCGGGGCAATCTGCAATGAGATGATCTTCGCTCTTGCAGTTGTGGCATCTCTTTGGCTGTGGTCCGATAACGCACTTGGCGGCTATATGGTTGGCAAACTCTCCGCAGTTGTAGCAACTGGAAATAACATTAATATGAGAAGATTCATTTTTATCAAACAAAATCTTTGGAATTAAGGGTATATAACTAAAAAGCATAAGAAGGATAAGTGTAACGTAACAGTTAACGTTTATTTTATAGAATACCCCTAGCATGGAAGCCAGAGCGGTTAGGGTTTTTAAAAAGTTAGAAGAATCTAATTTACTCTTCAAGCGAAAGATGATGATGAAACTTAAACTGCATTTAAACGTAAAGTAATATTAAAATGTAATTTAAACACTAATAACGACATGTCTGACCGTATTTTCCTGAAACGTTTTTTGGACAGCGGGCGGCGATGCGATCCTTGGCAGTCGACTGAAGAGGGGCCAGACACGCGCGTAGCTTCTAGACCCTTCTCCGACTCCTTGCATTCGAACTCTACCTCCTCTTCGTCGCCCAGCGATCTAAAGCCTGGCATTTGAATGACGCTCTGGAATTGATAAAACATTGTGCTTGTGTTAAATCCTGTTAAGTATTGCGTTAAGTCTTTAGTAAGAAATATTTTTGTCTGATATTGTTCTGTCGTTTGATGGTTATTAAAGTTTCTTTTAGATTTCTTACACTAAATCTACACTAAAGGACTTCGTAAGTGAAAATTTAATGACCCTTAGTACGTCTGTAAGTAACACAAATGTGTTTATACACAAAAAATAAAACGACAATGGAATAGAAACAAACAAAAACGCTGTGCCACCTATAACCTTAGAGTATAAGTATAACACCGTAAAATTAAATGCATTCATTTCTTATTCAATGTTTATTGTAACACGACAAGAACGAGTGAAGCGCGAGAAAAAAGAAACCTTATCAACTTCCAATAACATAGTCTTGACCTAATATAAATTGTACCGCTAGCGTTGCTGCATTCAAACGAATCACAAATTTGGTGGCGTAAATGTATAGAAAAAACATCCGGCCTTGATAAGCCGAACAAACAAATAAGCACACTATCAGGTCAAACGCTAGATACGGCAGCGCGCTCTCAAACTATTTATTTTTTTCCCAAGAAATTGGAAGCAAATCATATCTATCTTTACTTGGAATCATAAATGTAGTAACTTATTATATTCGGATAGTTTTAATATGGTTTAAAATTCATATCATGTTACACTGATAAAGTTGGATAAGGTTGACATTTTAAATCTATTTGAACATGATCAAATTGAGTTACTGCCTTTAGAAGTAAGTCTCATATTAAAAAGTGTACTTAGTCATACTGCAATTATTAGCACATGCAATGTGTAAGGCGCTTAATATACATGTATAGAATAACCTGGTGTACGAAGACATCTTGCCCGCCGTCATCCGGTGTGATGAAGCCCCAGCCTTTGGCAACGTTGAACCATTTGCAGTGGCCGCGCCGCGTCACTCCAATCACGCCTCCGCCCGCACCTGATAAACGTTATTATAATTAATGTTTTTTCTTAGACAATATTAACAGTAACACACAAAAGTCCTTTATTAAGGGGTAACTGAAATTGGTTTACATTGTTACAAACTAGTCGGAGCTCCGCACAATATATGTTTTGCGGTTAAACAAATTCAAACTAGCTGTTACCTTAGATATACAAGTGTAATTACAACGGTTTAACTACAAATCCTAAAGGACCTTCCTTTATTTTTTATAAATTCGAAGCATTTACCTAGAAAACGTAGCATGATCAAGAAGGGAATGATGACTAAAATGACGTAAGATAGATCGATATAGAGAACAAAAACCTGATGCGCTAACCAAAGGGAGTAGGATAAAGATAAGAAAATGACTGTAGTGTAAAATAAAAGAATTTCTACGATAAAAAGTGAATACGGGTAATCTTACTTACACTGTATTATAAAAATTGTGAATACATTACTTCTGTATTCACAATTTTAGTGCACTGTCTGCTGTTAAATAGGTCGAACTAATAAGCATTCATGTTGTAGAATAAAAGGTTGAAGGGACTCTATAATGATTATGAATTAATCGAAAAGGGACTATATGAAACCGTTTGAAATGCATTTCATTCACAAGTGTAGGGCGGAATGGTATTGTCAAGTTCTACTTTAAATAGTTCACAGTACCTATACTCGTATAATAATAGGATAGTCATATAATAAATAGGATAATCCTGTATCGCAAATTACTTTGAGCACCAAAAGTTTAAGGTAAAGACTATTGATAGAGGTATTTTTTAACTCCAGTGCAATTATCTTAAAAACTGCTCTGGTCATAAGGATTACGAGAAGTACCAATAAGTAAAAGGAAAGATGTTTAAACTAATAATCAGCTTTTTTATAATATTAGACAAAAGTAACTGACACCAACAAGACGATGAGATCATTGTATGTTGAGAAAAGTGGGTTCAAATGACTCAAGCAACGATTAACTTATTAAGGACTTAATCTTTGACCACCCAAGTACGGTAGTAAAGTCTTAAAAGCTAAATGGAAAAGCTTCACGTTCCTATCTAATACAGAGATTTTATTTTACACTCATTGTGATTTGAATATTTTTTCTTATTTATCCCTAAATATTAAGGGTAAAATCACCCCAAAAGACAAAGAATACTTTTTTAAATATAATATTTTATTCATACAACGTATTTATATTTGCTTCGAGAAATGATGAGAAGATATGAAGCAATTTATTTCCATTTATTTTTATGAAGATTCAAATATTGAATGTTAAATAACAATAAGTTTAAAGAATAGATTTTATAAATGTAATTAAATTTAATCGTCTATTTGTGAGATTGCATTAAGTGGTCGGGCCCCTTATTTTAGATGCACACATACTTAGATACTTTACCGTTCGGAAATCTATTAGCAATAAATAAGAGCCCACGATCGCTTACAGTACTAAGAAAGGGTATACTATTCCCCTTATCGGACTCTTTTATAAAAAATAACGTGGGAACCGAACGAAAGAATGAACTCTTTTTATGTATAGATATCGCCGTTTGTGGTGGTTAGTGGGTTGAAGACCTCGCTTTGAAGGAGTTAATTAATACTACGTACGTGTTTATATCAAATTCGAATTTATATATCCGAATAACTTTAACCTTCATCAATACGCAAAGGCGAGTTTTGTAGTCGCTGAACTTCAATGACTAATCGACATGATATTTCCTGTCAAATAAAAAAAAACATAGGTATGTAAGTTGAATAGACAATGACTAAGTTCCGGAGAAGAGAATTCTGATGAAAAGAATATGACCATCGGTGATTAATAAACGAACTACCGGATACAGGTAAATTATTCCTACAGACTGTACGGCGTAGACACATCTAGTTTACATTGATGTACAGATTACGAACATTTAAAAACGCATTAAGAATTTTACTTGAAAGCTTTTCTTTTATCCTTGAATTTTAGCAAAAGTTAGTCTTAATTTTGTTTTATATTATCATTATTAAACTAGAGAAAACTTTTTGTACCGTTACCTACATTACATTTTTATAACTTAAATGAAAGCTTCATAAAGCTTCTTAAACGTGTACCTTAACTAAAGTCATTGTATAAATATAAAAAAGTAGTTGTTATTGTAGATGGTATTGCAGTAGACGGTGGGTAAGTAAGTGTTGTGACGTCGTATTGTGGTGGTATGTTAGGCAAGCATATTATTTCGGGCAGCGGTAGAGTCGGCAGTGGCGGGCACACGTGGCGGGCCGGGCGGGCCGGGCGGCGCGGTGGAGCGGCGGCGGCGGCGGGGATCCGAGAATGCGCGGTATTTAGGTTGCGTTGCTGGTCGCTGGTACCTCTTCATTCATCGCAGCACTGCACCTTGCCGCGGCCCGACACAACTTTACCGCCGCATATACTCAATATTTATTATTCCCTATACTGAATTAATGAGAAAGCGTAAACATTCATTTCGAGTTTTATGCGGGTATCGTTTCATCATATGCATATTCGGCATACCACTGTGTAGGTGAAGCGATAATCGTTCTCAGATAAGAGTTATTCCACACTAAGCTCGAGGAATTGCTTTGATAAATTCCTCTGATACATCACCTGCTCACAGTACGTACTACATTTTAAATGCAAAGTTTGCAAATACACACCGTAACATTATTTGCTATGGTTAACAATATATAACTGTGATGAATTAATCTAAAAATCCAAGTGTTAAATGGGAGGTTCGTAAAGCCATTAATAATTTTGGGGACGTAATTTTTATGTTGTTATTTATTAATTAGCGATTTATCAATCGTTTGTTCCGATGTTGAGGTGAACGGGAAATATTTCCACGTGCTGAGCGGATCGCGGCGTAAAAAAAGGTTGAAAACACTGGTCTACTGAATGAGACGTTTACGCAAACAAAAGCTCTCTCTGGTCGAGTTAACGTAATGAACTAAAGGGACTCGGTAATATTTGTACAGGGCATTCCGGTAAAAGAGACGTGTTGACTTCACGTAAATGGGGACGAGTGCATTCACATATGCTCTATAAATGTACACTACTTTTGATATGGTTTTCGTAATATATCTTAGAGGTTCTTAACCTATTTACGTTTGAAATAGTTTTACTAATTCACTATCAATGTTTCTTGTATAAATGGCTGGTAATTTGTACGAGTCGAAGAAATTTTTATAGTTATTGTATTATTTTAAACATTCTGTACAATTTAAAAGCCTCTCTAAAATCTCACTTATTTCATTGATTGTCATAACTACAACTAAAACGTAGACATCAAAGGAAAAATATAATTTATAAACAAAATACATAAATTGTACTTTCTATTTATTGAAGTCGATGCGTCATGATTATCTTTTACGAGCTCTATGTCTGTTTCGTTACAAGGCGTTGTTATTTCAGAGGAATGTCGTGCAAGTTTGTTTTCAGGGCGCCACGCCGCGCCGCGCAAGGCAAAGGCGAAGTGCATCGGCCGCAGTAGCGGCGCGGCGCATCGGAACCGCGGCCGCTAGTCTGTTCTGTTTACTGAGCGAGCTGCGCGTGAGTCTCTCCCCCCCTCATCGACGTGCTCCCCCCGCAGCCCGCATCCATGCCTATACCAAGCCACACGTCAACATACACATTGGAATTTCAAACTTTATACGCATGCTTAACTTTTGATTGCATTCCATAGGCCTGACCCCACAAATGTGTGTTAATAAAATATTTCGCCCGGCTCACATTTTTAAGTTTACACTTTTAGAAGCTTTCCGATCCAATGCACTTAACACGAAGCTATTTTAATCTTACCGCAACATTCGTTATGGCTCGAATGCTTTTCTTTCGGTTTTCTAAATTTATTTCTATGCCGTATACGAGATAACGGGCTTAAGACAGAAATCCTAACATTCCCTCTTTATTGGTGGGTTCTCCAATACAACATATATAATGACTATTTGGAAACGGGGGGCTAATTCTGT
Organism: Papilio phestus; assembly: GCA_018231625.1. Taxonomy (NCBI): domain Eukaryota; kingdom Metazoa; phylum Arthropoda; class Insecta; order Lepidoptera; family Papilionidae; genus Papilio; species Papilio phestus. The sequence goes on along the minus strand of DVQH01001925.1, from coordinate 4,274 downwards.
ATCAGCTTATTTTGGAAGCAGGAAGGGGAAATACTGTGCTCTGCTTTGTTTGTGTGTCGAACTTGCCATCAGCTAAACAGAAAACCTTTAAGCCTAACTAGATATTAAAGAAATTTAATAAATACCACAATTTCTAAGCAACTTTCAATCTATAACCGTATTAATTCGTGTTTTTTTGTTATGTTACAAGTGTTTATACAAGCTACTATAAATATTTCTACCGAAAAAAGCCAAGCTTGGAGTTTTCGTTCAAATAAACACAACATTTATAGTAAACACAAACAACAAGTAGAAGGAAAGTAGGGTAGGGATCGTTGACTGCATTACTACGTGGCTTCACGGATAAATAATGCACAAAGCGACTCCGGGCACACGAACATCGCCGGGAACTATCGAATTTTAATTATTGATAACGTTAAATAGAGCACGATGTTGTCATGTTGAGGGAATTACTAAATCATTATTGGGAACATGTATTGTTATCTTAATTATGTTTTTTACGACTTCCTCTCTGTGTATATCGAACATGATAAAATGCTTTATAAACAACACGACAAAAAAACAAAGGGCCGCGACACTTACGAAACTCAGAAGTACCTCACATCACGTGAATAACAAAACAAGTTTGGTACTTTGGCCCACAAATTTAGCACGACTTAAAGATGTTTATAATCCACAATCATCATGTTTCGCGGAAAGAAATAATTAATGAATATTTATTCAAACTAAATCGTAGTATGATTTGGCAGAAAAAATATCTGCGTTGTTGCCGTATTTGTTTTGATTCCGTTTCCGTATATTTCCAAATACAAACCTTAAAAGATCAGTAACAAATAAAACTTAAGGTTATAAAGTTGTTTTATTAAAAAATGTTGCAAGAAAACCAAAATAACATTTAATTTCTTTAAAAATCGTGTAAAATGAAGTAAAATATTCCTTCATTGAGTAGTTTGGAGTGTTATCAATCGCAGGTACGGAATTTGTTCATGAATCATCGTCAAGTGGCGCTTGTGTCCCGGGGAGCGGCTTGGAGCGAAAGAGACAGGCCAATGTACCACCATTCAGATTTAATTGACTGGTTACGAACTCGAACCCTGTCGTAGGGACGAGCGTTACTTAACATCGACTTTCTAAAAATTCCAAATAGGCAGTTCTTCTGTAACTCTCAATGAATAGTAATTCCATTCGAAAACACGTATGTCCACATTATTCTACGGCAATGTTGCTTCATTCAAGCGTTATAACATTGTTATAGTTTCAATATGGAAATTGTATTCAATCGAAGCGGTTACATGTATACAATTTTATTAAACTTAAGCTTTCCAAATAGCTTCCGTTAACTTTTTTTTACATGAAAAATTATTGAGAACTTTGTCGATAAAAAAATATTTGGACAATCTAATTTTGTCGATAACAAGATCCGTCACTATCACGTCGGTATTTCAAAGACAAAAACACGTAGTAAAATAGTGGAGGGGGAAGCAAGATTAAAGTCCTTCTAAAATGCAGTCAACTAAATAACGCACACTAATATCTGTAACCCACACTTATTAGATGATAAGCAAAAATTCGGCGTTTTATACCTTATTCTGTAGAATATACGGTGGACTTCAGAATGTTTAAGTTATGCATGCGGGTTGCATGAGAGCGTGTAACACAAACGTAGTCGTATGGTTAGCATAGTAAACAATTACTGCACGATGCGTACCTTGTTCGATAAATCGTTTACAAACTCCTTTCTAAAGTTATTTGAAAGTGTTAACTCGTCATACACATTTTAACACGTATCATGAACCGTACGACTATGCACCAAAATATTTAACTTGATTAAACATTAGATAAATATTTAGCATGTTAATTTTAACAAATAGTATTCTAATTAAAATTTTTTTATCAATCATAAACAAGATCAGACGAAACTAATTGCGCAACGCGTAGTACGCACTACGTTTTTTAACTATGAACTAATCATCTAATATGATACATGTTGTTGTTGATAGTGATAATGCGAGAATAACAACACGACACAAAAATTACGAAAACGACACCAGGCGGGCATGGCACACATATGTGTGACATCAATGAAACAAGACTATTAACCTCAATTTAATTAATTTAAATTCAGTTGTAAACAATTTCTGTAATTGCCTTCCCAGGCGCTGCGAGCACATCCGCTCGATAAGGGCGACGAGTCCCGGTGCGGCGCATGCAACAGCTTTTAACATAAGTTGATTATAGGAACGTTCACCCCTCACCACGTGCGCCGATAACTACAACAAACGCCCGCAGCCCGCAGCCCGCGGCCCGTCCCGCCCGAGCGAGGCGAGCAAGGAGCAACCAAAAGCGCCCGAAAAATTTAGAAAAAATATCGGAATCGGTACTTACTCGAAGACGGAACTGCATTTCCGCCTTCCCTCCCGCTCATGTTAATCAAAATAAAACGTAACTTGCACCACTGATATCACCTCTGCGTGACGTACATCATCCGCAGCACGAGAAGGCACTCGGTTTACTATAAGTTCATTAAACGTTTGATTAGTTTCAAAAATAACAAGTCTCAAAAGGTTTCGGGTGCATGGGAGGGGACGCGCGAGCGCGCGGAGCGGCCAGCGACGCGTACGCAGCTCGACTGCGACTGCATAGAAAACGAGCGGTGGTGCGATAGTGTACTAGTGTAGTGGTGCGGCGCGTAGTGAGCTACGATACACGCTAGCGAGTAGCGGGCAGCGGGCTGCGGCACAGCGCGCCGATGCGGTCGCGGTCGGCGGTCGTCCCTTCCCGGATATTGCTATCGCCGAACAAGTAGTTTTTAAAATAGAGAAGCTAACGGAACGTGTGCGCCGCCCGAAAGCGTCGGCAGCTTTACCCCAACTCGAAATATGTCACTTGGCGACGCCGTGTCGTCGATGTCTTTACGGCTCATTCCTTGGCGCGCCTGCGATACGGGTACGGGAACGATAATCTAGCACCGCTGGCGCTGTCGTTCTCTCCTACACTTCTATTATAAATAAATTGCTCATGAAATCAATATTATAAAAATACTCCACAAAGTTGTAATAACAATACATAAACTTTGTTTCCACAAACAATCTTTGCAGCAACAATATTTTAGGAAAGAAATATCTTAAAATTACCAAAAATCATTATCAAGCAAATGTTTTAAAATTAAGTCCGTAAATGGATGTATTGTTAGATTCACTTTATTGGCGATCATTACACAAGGAAAAAGTAAAGGGATAATTTGTAAAAGTTCGTTTAAGAATTGCAAGCTACGATATTATTTAAAGGTTTAAATGGGTATTTTTACAATTTTTTAAAAACTAAGTGGTCTTTCTAACCTGTACGTGTTAAACTGATTTTCTTACTTTTATAATTTAATATTTTTCAGTAGGTTTGAAGAAAAATCCTAATACACATTTGGTTTGTTTGGATATAAGTTGTAAAAATATGAGTTGAAGAAAAGAGAGTCTAAATGTTTTTATCTAATTCTATTGCCTTAGGCGACACCTCGCGGCTGACAGACATAAAATTTGGATATCTACAAAAAGCTGAAATTGTAATTGTACCTTTATAATCCATAAATTAACAAAAGGACTGCGTTAATTATACCACACCTATCTACGATTGTTTTAAACAAGCAATCAAATTGGAAAGTAGATTAAGTTATTGTGCGCAGTTTACATATCATTAGTAAGAAATAATGTGACAAGGGCCGTTTGACGATACGCATCATGCGGACCCGTTTCCCTTCTGTGAAAGCTCAACTTTCTTGTCCCGGCGTCACCTGCAGCCGGTCAGCTCGCCCCCACCTGCCCGGCGCACGCTGCACCACACTACTACTTCTTACAAAATCTTTAATAACCACAATAAAAGTTAATTACTCTAACACCTGTTAGAATAATTAATGTATCATATCAGATAAGAATTCAAAATCAGACTGCTATCAAATGAATGTATCAAAATACACTACTTAATATGTAATTAGTCAGAGAAACTCAATGTGTTAAGTATTCAAGTAATTGCGATATATCAAATATTCAATGGTTAACATTATAACCATAACAACAAATTGCACCTCTGTTATACAAGGTAATTCATCGTCATTAGACAAAATAAGACGTGGTCCACTGCTGTGTAGGATACACCGAGTGCCAAGAAATGTCTATGACACTCTAGCGATTCATCTAGTGAAGTTTCGATCAACACGAGTTGCCTATCTTTTAGAAAAGTCTTTTTAATCATACCAAAGATTTTGTAAGAAGTAGTAGTGTGGT
>DVQH01001924.1:0-11192 GCA_018231625.1 Papilio phestus | reverse complement strand
CCGCACCCTCCGCACCCTCCGCACCCACCGCACCCTCCGCCCTTACCGCACCCTCCGACCTCTCCGGCGCCGGTCAGTCTCACCACGAACACCTCAATATCAAAAAAAATTGTGAAATTTTCAACTACAAATATCATAATTCAATGAAATGCACGAAAGTCTTTCACAGTGGATAACAATCACCGTTACCGTAGCAACTTTGATTCCTTGATGTTGTCAGCTTATAGTATTTGTTTGTCCCTTACCCGCATAATACTTTTTCCAAATTATTTATTCCCTAAGTTTAATAGCATAATGTGTGTCGTAAAGGCTTTTTATTAAAGAAGAAATTATTCAAAAATGTGTGATGTGATTGTTAACATGATACATAACTAAATGTTGGTTTTACGCTTTATTATATTGGAATAAAAATAATAAACTTTTCTAATGCCACCCTTTATGCGGCATTAGAAAAGTATACAAAGAGAAAGTAGTAAAGGTTGAATACGTTTATTGTTCGATTCCTTAAAAGCAATGTAACTACTTATTTTCAAAAAAAAAGTAAATAATGTAAAAAAAATTCAAGTCACGCTACACAGCTACTATCGCTAGAAATGTTGTGAGATCCTATATTGTACTTAGTGATTTAATGTACATAATGCCTAACAATTGATGACTGTCGTTAATTAATATTTACATATACTTTTTGATTGTTTAAATGTATACGGTAAATTTCTAGAATTAAAAATAAAAGTCAAACAAATAAGTATAACTTAATTGTAATTCTGTTTAAAGATTCAATAGAATAGAGTCTTTAATATTAAAGGATATGTTACGAAATACGACTTCTTGAATAAATTTATGGTTCGAATGAAATTGAAATTAGATTGATATGAATTTCTACCAAGGAGCCGGGCCACGTGGCAGGCCTCGTGACTTCCACAAATAATATCACGTCATTATTTTATAAATGCATAGACATCATTTTATTATGAATCTGTAAGCGCTGCTATAAAAAAGAATTACCATAAAAATTTGCGATCGATGGCAGATAACGAGAATTGTTTTCGAATAATCGACACTGTACTGAATGTATTAAAAATGACTTTGATTCGTTATTCAAATTAACAATGTTTTTCCTTGAAACAGATACTGATAAATCAGAAGCGTTTTTTAAATATCTTTAATTACAGTTTTAAAAGTCTATGAATATTTATTCATGTGTAAAGGTTACTGAACTTTGGAATACATTGAAGAAATTATAGCAACTGCATTAATCAAAGGAATTTAAGTAAAATAAATGTAACATTGAGATGTTAACTTGTCTGGAATTAATTTCGGTTGGTAACCTAATATAAATCTTCATGGAGGCATAGATCATTGCGTGCGCATTCTGCTGTTAATTAATTTAACGCTTTCTTTTCATAGCCAACAAGAGGGAGTGAATGAAATTCCAAAAAGCGTAAATGAACGTGTAGTGTATAAGTTATCGCAATGCTCATTAAAAACATTCCTGACACGGCCTCATAAGCGCCCTATACACTCACTAGACGTCCACTCACTATACAGCGTGTATTTCAATTGCCGTAAGTGTGTTTCCATTTTCTTATACTAAGAAATTAACTATTTATTCTATTATTTCAAATTATAACATAAGGCATTTTTATAAAAATATATTCAGTGAAAATTCAATAGCTGTTTTATTTTGAAATTACATACTTTGTTTTCAGTAAATATATTAGTTTCCCATACAGAATTAACGTCCGTATCAATTTTTACAAGAAGCATAAAGATAAACTCTGATCGCTTAATATGGACCACCCTGTAGATGCAATTTAATAAGTTGTGTATGACGAGCGGCTAGGGCTGCGTTTGCTGTGTGGCAGACAGATGTCATCTTGTGATATACACGGCACATTGTGTGGTAATTTTACTCGGTCATTTAATTGCCGTTTCACTGTATTCAGACAGCGGTGAGATTAATTTATTGTGACACCTTGAATTGCTAAATTTTAAAACAATATAATTTATCATCATTAGAGACAAGTTGGGGCTCGCGTATGACATGGAGATGACTAAAACAGAACAAAACGAATGGCCGATGAGAAATTAATTATTAAAACTAAATACAGAAGATCATACTTCATAGATAATTAAGCATTAAAAATTATATTATCTTTAGTAATTGTTGTTTTTTCATTGTAAGGTCTGAATGTTTTTTTGTTGGATGTTTAAAATTCAAACAGTGGTTCGGTGTGAGTTGTCTTACTGTCATATTTACTCGTCCAATCTTCGTGTTAGCCAGCTATTAATATTAAAAGAGGTCGGCTTATACATTTTTAATGCGGCTCCTGTCATTGCAACATTATCTATTCAGCTTATAAACAAGAATGGCTCCTGTTTCGTGGTAACAAATTGTGGACATTCTTTTAGTACGACACTTGTACAAAAAATTATGTTCTAACTTTAATTTGTACATAATTAGAATATTTTTTAAGATACGCGTACGAACAAAGAGTACAGCTGTTAATTCAGTATAGTAAAATACATTTGGAACAATCGGCTTATTTACTCATACACTAAAAAAGTTGAAGACATTGTAGAACTACTAGAAATTATTTACAACCCGTTAAGTGTTTAGGAACTAAAACTGAGATTGGAAGAACTTAACAATGAAAGTATCTCGCTAATGTCATAAATAACGTGATAAAATTAAGTGGCGTCTGACAACAACGTCGCTTCAAATATGAAATGAGTTAAATCGCAGTTAACAGCATAATACCCTGCTCTTAGATTTTTTGTTTGACACGTTACCGCCTCGGCATTTCCTGCACCCGCGCGGTTCAATTTTTAAGCCACAATGTGAAACTTAACTACGGTTCATTTAAAGTCGATAATTGCTTACTGCATTACGTCTTGTTTAGCTTCAGTAAAGTGGTGATTAATTGTGATATAAAGACCTTTATATTTCTGTTGTTCTTCTCTGTCTCGTCATTTTTTAAATGCGTAACTAAATGTTACCATAAGGTTGACATTAAGTGCTATTTTCATAGTCGTTTTAGGGCGGTAAAAATAGGAGGAACAGTTGTTACTTACGTATCAATAAAATAAGGATGTCCACAAGCAGAGATCGAATGTTGAATGAGACTAAAATGGTGCATTCATGATTTAAGATTCAAGAACAACACGAGGAAATGTCCAATTAGCCAATGCATAGGCAACTTAATGCGATAATTCCGCGAGCTCAATTGATTTCACGTCCACAGATAAAACAGCTGGATGTTGTCTAACGGCAGCGTTATCAGATCGCCGCGTCGCCGTCGCCACACGCCGCCCACCATGTGGGAAGTCGGCTCAGCGCCCGCCGGCAAATTTTCAATCGCTGCGATCGACTTATTTCATTATGTTTAATTTCATTACAATCAAATCCAAAACGATCTCATGTGCATAATTCGTATGCCTTATTCGTGTTACGAAATAAATTAAGGGACATAAAACAAAGGCGTCGGGGACTTATACGCCCGAATAATTTGTATTTACAACAGAGGAACATTCAATTATGCTAATTTTTATAGCTATTTACCGTGTGTATTGACTTAAAAGCTTAACAAACGTCGGGCTCTAGCTTCATATTTTACAACAATAAAAAACGTATATGGAGCAATATGTGCATAAATGACAATATTTATCCGGCGGCGCTCGCAGGCTGAGACTCGATTTATACGCGGCGATCGGGAACGGCCGCGCGCACAGCGGTGTGCCTGCGCTACAGCGACCAGCATCGTAATCGTCAATTAATTATCTCAGTTTCAATAATACATACGACATACAGATGAAATCGTATAATTTTAATCGATATACCGCCTCTAATAAGGTATTAAACTGCCGCAGTGTTTATCGTCAATTCTCGTCCGTCTCGGACATAAAAATGTAAAAGTCGTTCAAAGAGTTATTGTCCCAAAATAATCTACATTATGCGAATACGTGATCGTGTTGAAGACCCGGTTAACGGATCAAATGATGGCGTGAGGATTTAGAGGCACACTCGCATGTGAAAGTGTACGGCCGGCGCGGAGGACCGCGGCTAAGTATTTATGTGTCATTAATGCAGGCTTGTTAATAACGACACATCACGTCCTCGGTTCACAAGCCGTCGTCCGTCGGGAGCGAGCCACACATTTATATTCCGTCAGGTTTGTTGTGGCGTTTAGATTTGGATTATGTTCGGTCATTGTCATTCAGCGTGTTATGCTCGTATCAATTGGGAAACAATATGGAACACTTTATAAATTGATATTGATATGTAGTTTAGATTGTTGACCGCGTGACTGCTGACGAGGTTGAGAACATCCTGTTCAAACATTTAAATTAATACAATGGATGCAAATTAGGAGTGTTACAAAAAAATCTTACATCCGTGTCATAGTCTCCCATAACTTGAGATATACATTATGCAAGATTCGGTTATTTCGCTCCATCTTTTTGCGTATACATATCTAGCATGACTCTGTACTGTAGAGTAACAGTAAAAATTATCCGACGACGAACTATTTCAACACGAGATAATTAAGTCTTTTTCGAAGTGCAAAAAACGAAGCTATCGGTAAAACTGTAGTCGTCATTCATTGCGACGATTAAATATTAATCTCGACTCCACAAAAAAAAAACACGACAGCACGAGAACTAATGACAAATTATTTCAATGCTAGCACACCTGCTATTCTTTTGATCAGACATTTCTCTCATTTATGACATTAATCGAGCAGAATGTTCTCATATTAACAGTTTTGTCTGTGACAAAGCGCCGCGCCCAGACAATGCTAGTGTACCTCACTATAATTTTTTTGTATTGCATTATATTCCCTTTCATCTCATTTAATTTTAGATCAAACTATAGTTCTTACATTGAGTTCACGTCATTATTGTCTCTGTTAAATAGAAAGGTTCATTGTACAAGGTTGTAAGTGTCAACTGGGTTATTGAGAAAGGTACTTTATGAAGTGTTGTGTAGGTTATCTTTTGGTTTGACAACGTTTATGGTGAATAAGCTGCGAGGTGCTTGATGTGGAGCGGATAAATAATAAGCGGCATCTCTTACGGGACGACAGTGGGTAGATGTCGCGAGCACGTCTACGGCGGAGTCGCGGCCGACTGTGCGGGCGTGCGGAGCTTTGTCTAGCCGCGTGCATTAATCTTTGCGCTGGAGATGAAGCGATGTTCATTTGTCATCTCGTGCGTTGATTAACCCCTAAATAATCATTGTATTTATCTTTTGATATCAAATTAGATAAAAAAAATAGTACAATGAACAAACACAAAAGATAACCTTTGAAGATAGCTATAACTATTAACAGAATTGAGAAGTTTATGTTGTAAAAAAATTGAAGGAAACATGTTTTAATTTTTAAAGATGTAACTGGCACTTTGATATAGCAAAATTTGAAGATTCTACTCTTTCCTTATAAATCCTACAAACGTAACTGTATCAATATGTCATGTCACTGCCTTTGTACAATACTCGATGCCATTACTTATGGCATTGTTTTCAAAAAAAAAAATAAGACAGTACAAATTAAACGAAAAGCTACCTACATCAGGCGAATAAATTAGTCAGTCGTTAGGCGGTCGGTGAACGTCTCAGAAATATTATGTGCATGAATAGAGAGGCCGTATGACGGACAGCAGAAAGGGCCGGCCTTAAACTTACCTTGTATTATTTTGTCATTATTAAATTCCCCTGTCACCGGTCGTTTTCATTTCACCAGAGAAAATATTGTATGCAAAATTATATGACATTTGAATACACGTAAAAAGCTCGTATTGAGATTTGTTTTGCGGTGACTCAAAGAATTCTTTGCTCGGAGAATGTTTGAGCGATGGTTGATAAGCTGGAGAATTGTCGTAGCGTAGCAGGACATTCGACTTAAGCTTACATAGTACTGATACGAGTTACTAACTGCAAACCATTTTTAGTTTTTATTTTATGTTATTAATCGTCTATTAACCTCACTTTCCTCTTGTTACAGAAGTTAGTGCACCTAGAATTTACGGATAAATCTCTTGAGCACTATCATTTGTCAAAATCTTCTTTCTGATATGTATATAATAACAATTAAAAACAAGACAAAAATCTAGGACCTTTGACATTCTTTGAGCACGAGTACACCTAAAACCCGCTATTTTTACTTATTTGTTATTAATTAAATAGAAAAAATGCGATTCCGTTTCATTGAATAGGATAATACTTCCATACGATTGTGATCCTTGAATTATCAACCAATCATGATCGAGGGTCTGTAATGAATCAAACGGCATGTGACTTAAGAGCAACAACAAAGCCCCATAGAGGAGGTAATCATGCGGCGAAGTGAAGGCCTCAGTACGTTATCGAAATGTCCTCAACCAAGCCGCAAAATGAAATTTCTCGACGACGTCAATCATTTTCCCCTTCGCACGATCACCCTGACGTCTACTTGTATGCCGTAATTCAAGAAAGGAAAGCGATTTCGTATTGGTTTTTTAAAACAGAAAATTCGATTATCGACTTATTGTGATATTTTATACCCAATTTCTATTATTTTGTGTGAATTTAATAAATGAAGTGAACACATGAATAGTAAATAAAATTTTCCAATATTGTTGTAATATGGGACTGTAAAATTAAACCTTTTAGTATGTTCTAATTCTTTTAACAGTAATTAAATTGAAACTTGTCAATAACTATTAGTTTTACAAGTGTGTTTTGGTGTTAATGTTTGTAAAATAAAACCGCTGTGCGTTTACATCTTGTACTACATTGTAACGTAATCAAGGCATCATTCTGATCCATAAGCGCTGTCTCTACAATCGATTGTGTGTGTGCACAAAATTGCTACATAACAAGCGAGTAGGTGCGTAATGCGATGCTAAACATTTTATTTCGCTCTCACCGCTTTCACTATCACGAATGATGTAGAAATTTTCAGGGGTATGTTTGTGTTATTTGAACAAACTGGTGGAATTGATTAATAAGTAGGTAATTATGCAAAACTTACTTAGTGTCTTTGAAAAATGGAAGACAAATTTTATTCAGTCTTTTTCTTGAATATTCAATACTATAATTTGTGACAGTTTAGAATAGTATGGTTTCTAAATGTTTTATTTGTTACGAGGAATTATTAATTTACTTTTATATTATAGACTGATTTATAAAACTGCATTATATACATTTGTAAAGATACAGATCGATTTAAATGTCACGGATGGCCGGTGAGCGTAATGACCTCCCGACGTTTTGGCTAAGAGCACAACTTCGCTGCCGGCGCGGGCTCGCTCGCTTCGGCGGCGTCCCCCCGAATGCTATCCCAGACGGAAAAATATTCCACAATTGAGATTGATGTCGCACGCATGTGCAGACGGCCTGTCTGTATGCAAAACAACTCGCCTTTAAATATAGAACTAATTTATGGTCATACCGCGCGATTACAGATAAAAATAACTGACTCACTCTCACCTCGCACTATCCCTCTAAAGAAGTCTGCATTAAAATAGAGATGGCAATTCTTAAAGTAATCTGTTTATATTACTGAAAACCTGCAATATTGCAATGTTAAAGAAAAGACGAAAATGGAATTGAAAATTTTGCAAGGAATTAATTACTGATTTAATGTATTTATTTGTCACAGTGTTATTTTCAAGGCATGTTTAACGTACCAAATTGTATAAGGTTAGAGATAACAAGTTTGACAGGTATAAATAAATGAAATATTTTATAAAACGAATAGAAGATAAAACTTTGTCAATATACAATTAAAATAAATCCAATTTAAGGGTAGGCTCCCACGCGATAAGAGGTGTTATTTATACACCCTCATCTCACAAAGGAACCGCTGCCGAATATCACCCATAAATATTGGACTGAGGTGTAATTTTTCACATACCAAGTCTCCTCGAGCGTCGCACCTTTAAAATAAATGCAAACAAAATTTAATAGGGAGAGATGCGCGGGATCGCGGGCTTCAGGTAAAAATAAAAGATAGTAGACCGATGTTTGTGATTATTTTGTCGCTGGAAAGCATTCTACGGTCTCGGATAATGCTCAGAAATTTAATTCTATATGCACTTGACGAATGTCAGGAAATCTAGAACCCTTTGCGTAGCCGTTCCCCTGAGGGAAGGAAAGCTGTCTCGGAGTGGACCGTTTATAATTTCGGTTCGAAACAAGGATAGACAGCGAGGCGCGAGGTGCGGTCCCGCATTTATTTACGGTTATTGGTTATGGCCAAAGTTGAGCGACGGCCGTGTTCCCGCGAGCCTCGTAACGCCTCGGACTTCGCCTGGTCTTCGCCCGACCTTGGGGGCGCCGCTCCGCCTCCGATGGATATATCCGTCTTCTGGGAATAAACTTGTTTTTAGAAGAATACACTACTACTCTTTCACCACATCTATGAGTACCTAATTGACTTCAATTTTTATGAATATCTTGTCGGTTTAAAAATAACTTTCAACATCGACTTATGAATTATTACCTACTTACTATTGAAATATGTTCTTAATTTACGAAACATTTATTCTAAAAATGTCATAAATATCTACATATATATACACGTTGTGGAATATCACAAAACAATGTAAATCTATCAAATAATGGATGAGCAATAAAATGGAATAGAGACATTGCACGCATTTGCAATAAAAGTCACACCATAAATAACGACCATGAAATATAATACACCTGCAATCTTCGGAAAATGGGAAAATCATTTTCCGAGGGCGGGCGCGGTCCGGCGTAATATTGTTATAAATGTACTTTTCCTACAGCATAAATAATAATGTTCGCCGCGCGGCTACTGGACAACGGGGGCATATCTGTTGCACGCTACTGAAGTATAATGACGAAACTTCATTTTTTCTTTTGCTTCTCTCTTCAATATCTGTCAACATTCGATTCATACAAAAAAAGTGTAAATACAAGTAAGACAACCTCGATAATCAAATGCCAAAGTTAATAATTGCTTAAGTTTTGATAGTTATAAAAATGTAAATTAAACTTATTGCGAAATTCTAAAAAAAAAATTGGAGCAGTTTTGTCTCTGACTTATTTTTGACATGTCAATTACTTATTTTGTTCTGCTAAAATCAGGTATTTCCGAAAATGCAGTATCTCAGTAACGCCATATTGTTCATTGAGTGGCGCGGCGAGGAATCGCGCCCACCTCGGGGAGCCATTTCGCTCCGACAGCTTGTAAATTCTCCATTACGCGATATGAAATATGCCCGGCCGGCTTTCGTACTCTTTACGAGAAATTACTCTATGATTTTTGATGAAACGAAAATACTCTTTTATTACCAGATTTTTTTAGCTTCGAAATTGATGATTACAGATCACGATGAACTAAATATTTCGACGGACGAATTTAGGTTGAATGTAATGTAGGCGCTTGAGCACCGATGACCTGTTTACAGTTCTCGCCGCCGAGCAGTCAACCGAATATACCTTCGGATATGATGTTGATCGTTGCATTACAATATTTCGTTGTTTCAACACGAAATTTGGCTTCTGTTCTCGAATCTGCGTAATGTCTTTATGCGGCCACTAAAGCGATTTTATATCAATTAAGAGTGTGATTTAGTCCCGCCGGAAAAACGCAAGCAATGAGGTGCCGACTGTCGACAATGGTCCTGAGAAAATAATACGCAATGAAACATCTGATATGTGCGATCACGATCGAGCTTAAATCTGTTCAAAGTTTGAACGCCATTTCATAAACAAAACGAACTTATTCTTAACGCTCGCCAAATGGATACGTTATGCTTCATTTTAAAAATGAACAAGCATATGTCACAGTGGTCCGAGCCGAGTGCTTCGTTGAAAGGAATATAATGAGTGATGGCTATAGGAAATTGTTTTGACCGAGAATAGATTATGGTATTAAGAGGCACAGCTTTACAATTAAACATGTCGTCGCATGTCGTGTAGAACATTAAAATGAAATCACTACTATTTATGCATCCAAAAACGTCTCACACAGAGCTCTTATAATGTAATAAATCGTCTGGGAAATATAACCATCAGCGCTGTCATACGCCCGACGATCGCTGCGTACGCGCAGTACGTACCGCGCCCGCGCTGCACCCCTCCCTGCTCACCACACCCCGTGCCTCTCGTGCAGCCATATGCCATAAATCGTAGAAACGTAAATAAAAACCAACGTTCCATATTTTAAAACTTTATTTTAATAGCCCACTATTCAACGAGGAATTAAGACGTGTTTATTAACTGAACACTCGTAATACATACAAGTCTTCCCTTCATAAGTATCTCTGCTCCTCGACGTCATAAATCTGTATTCATGTTAACTTTCTATCTCGTGGTTGTTTTATTTTTTAATCAACCGTTTGGTGTAGTTTTTAAGTATAATCGGTTTAGAAAATTATAACTTTGACATAAGATTCGCATTGTTTATCTACAACCACTACAATCCTGAATTTTATTATTTGCTTATGTCAACCACCGTATCCATGTGTTAGATATTGAGTGGGGTCGAACATACACTGAACGATAAGAAAAGAAAGTGATGTCTTTAGATGTCGTATAAAAAGTTGATTTGACTTTGGTAGAAAGTTTCCTAGTACGTTTAAATATGACATGATCATGTAATTTTCAAATTCAGTTCATGTTTATGTGTTTTAAGCAAATGTAAATTTGAATACACTGAACCGGACTGTACAATCAATTTAGTAATAAAGCTACCAACAGCATCATACGAAACTTATGTTGGGATAGATTACCTTTGTAGAGTTTTTCAATTGTTATTGAAAGAGTTTGTTGAATAAACAAAAAAGATCTTTAATATGGCTAGTTGTTGTGACAGATACAGAATTTATTGGTGTCGCAGAACCAAGGAAATTGCCTATGTTGATGCAAATCGAAGGTAATCAGAGCTTGAGTTAATGGTTCGAAAGAAGGGTAGCAAGTTTGTATAACTTACAACAATAGCAATATTTTTTAATCTATCGTTTGTAAATCTTTTTATTATCGTAAAGCTAAAAGCGCTCGAGTGTCATAAATGGTTAATGTGTAAATGTTTTTAAAGCACGTCAAGCGGCCGGAGATATTGCCAACAGCTGTCTTACTAATCAATAACAACCTGTCATACGACTTTTGTCTTGACGACTATAAATTTTTTGTTTTTATTTTTTGTTTCTTTAGAGTTTTATTCTTATGTTTTACC
>DVQH01001923.1:0-11195 GCA_018231625.1 Papilio phestus | reverse complement strand
CAAGGAAACAAGATTGCCAAGGTTTGTCATGTCATATCAGTTTGACATTTGCTATTGATAATTTGACACATGTGAACAATAAAATAAAAATTTTCATAATTTCATGCGGATGAAGCCGCACGGGAACAGCTAGTTTATATTATAAAGCAATATATCTGATTTTATGTATATTTTGTTGTATTATCAAACAGAATCTAAACAAACGGATTTAGATGAAATATAGTTTATAGGCTGTTAGAGCGCATAAGCGTTTTTTTTAAATTCCGTGTGAATATCGCGGTCAAAATCCAGTCCACACAAATTAACACAAACATGTATTATAACTTCGAAAGAAATCTGACTTTTTTGTAACTATACTTGTAGCTCTATCTACACTAGTGTAATAAAGTGAAAAGATTTGTTTTCTCGTATGCATTGAAATAATTCAAAAACTACTTGACCGATTTAAAAAATTCTTTCACCACTAGAAAACTACGTTATCAGTAAGTAACATAGGCTAATATTAAATTTCACGTGGACGAAGTCGCGAGTAACAGCTAGTCTTATAAATACGAAAATTTATATTGATGTTTGTTAGAGTTTGTAGCCTAAACTGCTGAACGGATTTCGATGAAATTTGGAATAGATTTGGAGGATAGTCTAGAAAAAAATGTAGACTACTTTTTTTTTTTAAATTCGACGCAGACGGAGTCGTGGCGAAAGATAATACTTCATATTATGTACGTATATTTAATGCAACTGAGCTAGTTACACTTGCAATAGTAATTATACTCTACAAAAGCATTCATATTTATGCCGCATACCGAGCATAATAGGACTTGTTAAGTTTATTGCTTTCCGTTGCAGTGTTATTCGTGAATTTCCATTGCCCAAAAACACGTATAAAAGCATTTTATATAACCTTAATGTGTTTTGTAATATACGGTAGGGAAAACTTTATAATTTCGTAAAAAAAAATCTATATCCATCCCTGACCGGACCAATTTTCCAATTTGGCCATGTAAGAAAGTTATAGGATGAGAAAGATGAATTTGTTCATCAAGTAGTAAGGAACTACACTAAGGGACTGCCTAGTATGTGCCTCTGATAAGTCTGCTATACCTCTGAAGCTTAAAGTTTTAATAGAATAAGCAAACAGAAGCTTCTGTTTGTCATTTACATCCTTTGTTAGCGTTTCACGTAGCAGTAGACCTTCTGCGAGCATTGTCTACGAGCTTTCGTAGACACAAAGCAATTCATAGCGCATATTCCTTGTCGAAGCAGGAATATCCCCATATACTTTCTATAGTATTCTTATAAGTCAATCATTCTAACATTATTTATTTATTAATTTTTTTTTATTATTAAAGTTTTAAAACAATATTAAAACTTCTTGATGTACTTGACGTAAATGCATACATTTTTAGGGGCGAGCACACCTTTAACTAAACTATGGAACGACTGTTTAGTCCTGCTTTGATTCCTATGAGCTTATGAGGTGCGCACACTACTCGACTTTTATTTGTGCAACTAAACAGTTGAATGGGCTGCAAACAATCAACAAATCAAAGGTGTAAGCCCGCTTTTATTCGTATGGAATTATATCATAGCGTCATAGTATATTTTCAAATTACACCTATATTTCTGGCTAATTGCCATACATTGATAGAAGATATAATAAGAAGTCGTAGTATACGTACCGACTTTTTTATTTGTTTCACCGTCTGGCTATAAAAATAAATCCATAGACTATACCAGGGAGAGAAAACCTTTGGCACACGACGCAAAATTTTGGACACAGCAATGATCACAAAATTCTTAACTATAGAAAAATAAATCCTCTGGCCTTGCGGAAGGACGTCAGTTCGCTCTGCATTTTTTACCGCATTTACCATGGGGAGTGTTCCAAGGAGTTGTTTGTAACGATTCCTGCCATCGAGGTTCGTCATCGGACGACACGACAGACCGCCAGGTACTATCTGCATCATCTCGATGGCTGGCATTCCACAACCGTGCAGTTTTCGCGGAATTTTCTGCCCCGCACAGCCGCGTTGTGGAACGGTCTGTCCTCGGCGGTTTTTCTAAACCAATACGACTTAGGATCCTTCAAGAAGCGAGCCTATCATTTCCTCAAAGGCCGGCATCGCATCTGTAGTTCTTCTGGTGTTGCGGATGTTCATGGGCGTCGCTGATCACCTCGGTGGTCTCGCCACTCGTTTGCCCCCCTTTATTATAAAAAAAAACAATAAAATAGAACGTTCATAATTTCACGCTAATGAAGTCGCACGGGTACAGCAAGTAGTCTAATAATTTAAAAGATGCGATTGAAGTCTCAAAATTAGATTAGTTGGAAAGAAAGTAAATAATAAAAAGTGTACGTATTACATCATTCTACTGAATACGTTAGACGTAGGTACAATACGTATAAAAATGGAAAACAAAATACCCGATAAAAAATCGTTATTCCCCTAACATTACATACTTACATGACAATATTTATTTGCACATAAAATAAACGCTCCCGTCCCGCCGTCTTTACGATATTGCTTAATAAATTCCAAAAATGGCAACCAAAAATAATTTACGAGCCGGGTAACATGTGTTTAAATTATATTCTCACTAGTTGTCGCCCGCGATTTCACCAAGTTGGATAAAACTTAGTAATCTGATATATCTCTGTTCTACATTGGATCTACATAGATGCCCATCCGTCCAGACTTTACTATTTATAATATTAGTCAGATGTAAAATATATAAGTACAGTTGCAGAAATATTCGGTGTTACGCTTTAGAAAAATTGCCTTGTCCATTAACGAGACAAACTCCGCCTCTACAAATAACTAATTAGATATCAGTGTGCAAACAAAGGGATAATAATAAAAAGAAACTAGCCATGTATCACTAAACGTACTTTCGGACAGATAAATTTATAAGCTGAGTCGTATTAGTCTTTGTTACGCGTGTCATTTCAAAATTTTCAAACGGTTGTAGCTTATAAGCTGGAACACTGCCAGTTTTCCAGATTGTACACACATACATGCCTAGAACAAAGTACGTCGGGGAATCTGATACGTGTTGTCGCCTAGACCCATCTCTAGCACCACAAATTTGTGTAAACGCTGAATATTCGTTAATAATTCGCATACCAGATTTTCGTCTTTCACGTAGTAAGGGAATTAGCATAATATGTGCATAATAGTGTTAATGTTTTAAAACATTTTCTTTATTACATTGTATAAATATTTAGACTCTATTTATTTATTAGAATAACAACTCTTAGACCGCCTCTGATCGATATTACATCAACAAAAGGCTTCGCAAATAATGTGTCAACATGGATTATCCACAAAACGGCACCGGGCGTTAGAGACACTGTATAAAAGAGGAAAAGCATGTTTTATCTATTATATCCTTTAAAATGTTTGTTTTACCTAACGAGTTATCAAGAAAGTCCTAGTGTATACTTTATAGTGATAAGAAATATGATTTTAATTTCAAAGTGCAACGGTTCTCACATTACGTTATTCACACGTGTACGTGTGTAATCTAAGTGTCAAAGTGAATTAAAAGTGAAGTAATTTGTCAGAGTATTAAAGTTTCATTCCGGCAGCATTGAATTCAAACCATACAGTGGACTAGACACCTAATTCACTTTACTTTAATGTAATTACACAGATTACATTTCTTCATACATTTCATACTTCATTTTTTAAGTCTTTTAACCTTTCATAAAATTAACTATTATTCATTTAAATAAACGATAATAAGCAAATAATGTTATGTAGTTGGTCAATTACCTTTTTGCTGACATACGAGGTTAAAATTCAATGAGACACTAATAAATCGAAATACAACATAAATTTTATAACAGAATGTGAAAATTAACAAAAGAATTAATAAAACGTACAAATTAAAAAGTGTCGGAATTTGGTGTCATCCTGTCAACGTTTGATTAATTAATTAAAAACTATACTATATTTTACAACTGTAGTCGAAATTCGCCTTAAAGTTTGCACATAGAGTTATTGATCAAAGCAAGATGTACAAGTATGAGAGAGATCTTTACTGAACTGTCGACATCTTTGATTACTTTGCTCACAACTCAAACGAGATTAATTTTAACATATTACGTTTGACATCAACTTTCATTTGCAATATGATTCCAACTTCTTCGTATTTACGTTACAAGTTTTGTATGTGCCAAACACGTAACATATTCGTTACGCTTCTGTGGAATGAAAGAAAACTTTACTCAGATATTCCATTTAATTATATTATTTTATTTTGATGAATAGCATTTTATTACTCTTTCATAGAAGTACAAAGATAAAATGCCCAAAAAACATCGAAACCTTTGAAAACTTATTCGAATTCATTTGTTGTAACAAGCAGTTGGAAGATATCCAACTAAAAATGTGCTTTTTTTTTAGACTTTCTCCCAATTTTATATTTACGTTTCGATGTTAATAGGTCGATGTTGACATCTCTAACACACAACTCTTGTCGAAATTACTTCAACCGTTTTTGATGACAGTATTTTTTATATTTTTTCACAAAAATCGATAAAACACTTTTCACTCAAAAGAACTCAATAAAACAAACCAAATAAATTTGAGTAGCGTCAAATGTAGTTGAAAATTTTCGTTTATCATCAATCTTAATTTCATAACTCCAAAAAGGAATTATACGATGATTTTTTTCTATCGATTATGACGCAAACAAGGACAATTAAACTCGATTGAAGCGAGCATTCGCGAACGGGCACATCGATCACGGCTCGCACTCGACAGCCCCTCGGCCAGAGGGTATCTGCCCCCACTTGTACCGGGTTTATCGTCAACGAGAGTCATCGAGCAAAAATTGACAAAGCCCTCATCTGCTTCCACGATTATCTAAACAAAATTGATCCAACATACACCAGACATTACATAATTTTATCACTTCAAATATATACATCGTTATGACAATTACTAATTACATTTCAATTAATCTTATTATTAAGTCAAACATCTACATTTAAAGTTGATTCCGTATAAATAGAGGAAGTAAACTAAGGCACTTCAAATCTTTTCTACATACATCTCGGTATAATGTTTAAAATGTCGTGTTGAAGTTTATTCTACTAATTGGAACTTACATCGACATACAAACGAGCCAAGCGCCGTATACTATTTCGACATCTGGTTCATGCAAGCGTGTAGCGCAAAGCAGCGGACATGTCTCTACGCTCATTACCGAAATTGGTCAAATTCGCTAATTATTTAACAGCTTTGATAGTTTTATTCGCTCTTAGTTTATTTAGAGAAATAAGTGTACTGTAAAAAGCTGAAATGTTTATTATAACACTTCTACATACTTAAATAATACATTTTAATAAAAATAAAACTATACAGGTCAACCAGACAGTTTGCGCATGACAAAGTGTCATCGTTAGCCAAATTCAAATGCAATTTGTCACTGAATTCACGAAACCGTTTGATTACTAACTTCAATCGAAAATATTTGTTTCAATAAAACGAGTAAAAGTTTAATTTTGAATAATGTTTGTTTTTTCACTATACTAGCTTTCGCCCGCGACTCCGTTGGCGCGCAATTAAAAAGCTTAATGAGTAGTCTATGTGTTCTTCCAAATTATGTTCTGCATCTATGCCAAATTTCATCGAGATCACCAGCAGTTTAGGCGGTAAACTCTAAGAAATTTCTGTCTATCCATCCATCTACACATTCACGAGATTTGATCTCTATAACTACAAAATTACCAACAATTTGTAACATAAAAACATCAAACGACATTATACAGAATCCAGATACCTTCGGATGTGATCGTTCGGACGACTGATTCAATTGATTTTAGACGCGGCCACAATTTCCTTCGCTAAAGATCAAACCAATCGTACGCAGCGTGTCCTCACTGATGGGGATTATTATATCATTTGTGAAACGTGAGCTGAATCCATAAATCTTCTTTACAAATGGACATCTTTTGCTGAGTTTTGGAAAAAAATATAACGTAATATTTTTTGTTTCCGTTCCAACGATTACAAATGATAGGAAGCTTAAGTTGGTGTTGCGAAGAAATAGACAAGCAGAAAAAACTACAAGCAACTATAGTAAGTATAGTACATGTGGTCAGCGTGAGGGGAATTTAAACGATGACATATTTTTAAATCAATCTACACTTACAATGTAATTGATACTAGATTGCCAGGATAATACCGACCATGGACATCGCCAGCTGGTAACCCGTCTATATCCAAGGGTAGAGAAGGCGGGCGGATACTATTATAGAAGTCTTAGTTAAAGTAGTTTTACATTTTTTTGAATTTCTAGGTTTGGGAGCAGTTCATCTACTCGCCGTTGCGACGCCAATTATACGACTTTATCACTCTTTTAAAACGTTAGTAAAACTTACCAATTCCTCAGGTGATCCCGGTTCCTTCATACCATTGCTCTTATCCGTGCTTCCCGTCTCTGTAAACAAAAATATCCTTCTTTAAATTCCAATAAGAAGACTGAGACATGCGAAGAATAAATTCTAGATATGGATACTATTTAAATGTATACAGATGGTACATGTATTTGGTTCGAAGATGTAATGCTCGCTGACAGTTTGTATTAAGAAATCACTTTATACTATACTAGCTGCTGCTCGCGACTTCGCCCGCGTCAAATTGAAAATAGCCTATGTTACTCACAGATAAATTACCTTTCCAGCGGTGAAAGGATTTTTAAAATCGGCCCAGTAGTTTTTGATTTTTTTCAATAAATAAAAATACAAATCTTTCCTCTTTATAATATTAGTATAGATCAACGTGTTCCAAAAGTAACATTTTAACTAACATTCCTTTTCGTCCGGTCACAGTGATATACAAAAAAAAAGGATGTTCTTTGCAATTTTATTCCGAGTTTCAACCATTTCGAATAAATGCAATTTTGAACAGAAAAGCGGACATTACGCGAAGCTTAAATTATCAATACGTAAAATGCTTTTAATCCAAATGAACATTTTCATTTATTATGGTATAATCTTTCAACTGAAAATTGAATGAATAGATGCAAGTGAATAATTTTATATAAACATGTTTATTGTATTGTTATGTGTATAACACCGTTTTGTATTATTTATGAAATTACTAATGAATAAACAAAAAGCCAAAATATTATTGTATTAAGCAAAAGAAAAAACAATTTTATTCAATGTCAAATCTTTCTAGTAGTATATTATCATAAACTAATCAATAGAAAACAGAAATGCAGGAACAATATTCCTATTTTTTATGAATTTTGAAAAGTGAAATCTGTAAGAAGAAAATATAACCTAACCATTCAAGATCTTAACGAATTTTTATAACCACGGCATAACAATGTATAAAAACAACAGGTCAACCAAACTACGGATAAAAAAATGTTTTCTCAATTCAAAAACCATTTTAACTGCAATTTAAACAAAAAATAAACGTAGTGACACGAGAATTACTTTTTTAATAACACCGCTGGCAATTTTGCTTTTAATAAAATTGTTTTTTGAACGTTTGTATTCGTAAATAGGGTCATAAAAGGCGTTGATTGAGGCTGCATGTGACGCAATCAGAGTCGCTTCAGGCGCGATGAATCGAAACAAATTAATAACAAGCCTTGTTAGCGACGCCCGCTGTTGCATTTTAATATGTTACTTATTTCTCGGGAACAATTCGATTAAAGGAAACCTCAGCGATAATTAAACATCAATTTAATATTAAAAGTAAGTGTATGTATAAATTATTGAATTTTAAACATTGTCTTATTTCATAATTCTACTTTCGAGCAACCCATCAATTTTAAATAAATAGTATTACATAAAATCATTAATCCATCTAAATAAAGCACTTCATTTATTTGCTAAATGTGTAAACTGCAGTTTTAAATAAGTAATAATAACAACTTATACATTTTACGATATTTTATGTTTAAATCAAGCAAATTTTTGTCCCATTTCCAAATTAACTAGAGGAGTTAATGGCGTGTTCATTTAGTCGACGTCAGAAGCGAATCGCTTCGTCAATAAACTTTGTTACACGTTAAATCCCCGCAACACCAAATTCTAGTTCATTTAAATACATATGAAAGAGGATTACCACTAGTGTTGTCGAATTTACAACTCCCTAAACCTTTATTAACATACCTGTCGACTACAAGTTCAGTTTATATCTTACTTAAAGATCTTTAAACAGTAGTAAGTGTTGAGATTTTATCTTTCAGTAACTATAATTAAATAGAAAATAGTTCACGACTTACATTATGTATTGTGACATACTTTTTTTTTTGTAGGGAATATGTTAGTAGATTATTATTAAATTACCAATATTTCCTTTAACCATCCAACTAAGCTCTGGGCTTGTGCTAGGATATAGTTCACGACAATAGTCGAATGGTGGGATTCGAACCCTCGACCGCAAGATCGGTAGTCCGTACCCCAAACCATTAGGCTATTGGCGCTTAAATATAATATTAATTAAAAATAGTTTTCGTTACACTTCATTATAAAATACTGAACGGGATTAATATTAAACTAGTATTTGTTGTTGATCGAACACTTTTGACCTAAAATATTTGAACTTTAAAATAGGTTATTAGACAACACTATTAACTGGGAACGTGGAAGTTAATCAGGTTGTGCGTAAACCGGTTACAAATTGACATCGCACATTTCGCTTACTGGCTCATTGTAACACCGGAAATTAATAACAGAAAAATAAATTTGACGTTTAATTTGTTGCGGTCAGTGATGTGTCGATAATTCCGATTGTTATGCGAACAGAGGATTAACATATTAATTATGTTTAATATACGGAAATAAAACAATGAATAATTGTTACCTGATGTAAAGTTGTGTAAATTCGGATACTCGGATGTAAGATTTGTTGGAATTTTTCACATAAATAAATTGACAACATTTAACATGAATGGTTGTTTCATAATTGTCTGTTCATGCTGACAACATGAAAAGTAATATAAATATTAATAAACGTAAGATCGTAATTGTTTCACAAACGTGAATGAATTATGCGAATTTTCGCGAAGTAATTGTCACATCATGGTTTACCGCAACTATAAGAAAATAGTCTTACGTGTTCGCTTACGTACAACCGCATCAGTTATGTTAACGGTGATATTATCCTCATGGAATTTTCAACTGTAAAATCAGTAATCATAAAGACTATTTTTTCGTCTCTACATTTCGAGAAATGATTTCCGTAAACGTAATCCAGTTACAGCTGAAAGTAAATGATAACTGGCGGTTACGAAATGGAATGTAAATTGTTTTTTCGCGTTGTGACTTACTGGTTTCATAGGTCAAAAACCGGAGCTCTGTTGATAAAAACATCTGTCACTAAACTAGCTACAACGCGGCTTACGTAACTAAGGTACCGAAACGCTTTCGAAAACTTTCGCCAGTAAAAAGATCGGCTACCGTTTCAGACCTCTCACCGGTCACGTTCCTTGTATCGAGGTGACCGAAGGGGTTTTTGTTACGTGATAACATCAAGTCTCCAGTTTGCCAACTTACATATCGTATTAGCATGAACAAGAAAGTTACTAAGTTACGTGAGAAATTGTTATCGAAGCAGTGAGAACAGTATTACTAAACATATTAGAGTATGTAGTTTCTAATCACAACAACCAACATCAATGTTAAGAAATGATGAACGTTGAATGTGAGAATCGATTGGATAGTAAAGTAGGCGTATACAATCGTTCTTGGTGATTTATCCATCATGAGACTGTTTGTATAAATTCGAACATTAAAGATCATGATATTAACAAAGCTATATAGTCGTTTATAAAAAAACTTTCTGTTCAAAAGACATTCTCAGGGTTGACGTAAAGAATGAAATTGTGTCTTCATGTTTTTGCATGTATTGGAATAACTCAAAAACTACTTTGCCGATTTCAAAAAATCTTTCACCATTGAAAAGCTATGTTATCACTAGTAACATAGGCTACTTTTGAATTCCATACGGACGAAATCGAGCAACAGCTAGTCACGAAAAAAAGTGTAGTTGACAATAAAATTCGAAACGTTTTCTCTAACTGTGACATTGTCGTTATATCTTATGTCTGTTAATATCTTAAACCTTTGTTCTTTACAACGTTGTTCTATGATGACCGGAACGATATTGTGAGAACTTAAATTGAGTTCTCCACTTTCTTAAACCACTTTGTATTATGCAGAGCATTGTACGAAAGGTACTATGCTAATTTTGTAACAAGGGTTTTAAGTTTTAATTAAAATAGGTGAGATTAATTTCCCTTTGAACCTACACGTGTAGTTTACAAATAACAAACTCTAGTTTGAATACAAATTATATACTTAATAAAACCGACACGTTCTGGTTATGTGTTAATTAAATTATAGTCAATTACAATCTAAATAACTAAATATAGTTTAGAAATTGTTTTACAAACTTGTAGAGATCAATACAGGAAGAATCTTACTATCTTACTAATATTATAAACTAGAAAGTGATCTTCAAAACGGCTGCATGATGTTTTTAATTCCGTGCGGACGAAGTCGTGAGGATTTGTTAGTGTAATATAAATTTACAGTAAGAACATTTTGAAAATAATTTGTACATATTATCTCTATGATAAAAACACATAGAACGGAAATTTCAGCGCTGAAAAGCAGAAGGTTTGAAAATATTTACTGCGTTGAAAACATTTTATAAAGTCTTTAAAAGAAAGTGTAATACTTGAACGCTTAGTTGTTTTTTATTCGCAATACAAGTAATTAATTGGTTTAATTTCGTGAAGCATAAAAACGTCCGACCTAAGAGTTATTTCAATAGGCACATAAAAGATTTATTTACCGAACCCTTAATGAAAAATAAACAAACCATCATCAGTAACTAGCTGACGTCGAGCGAATAGTGAAATTCGACAATTTCGCAAACGTTTTGACAATTCAAATATCGTGAGAAATAAAAATCAAAATTGTTACAGTTACGACTAAC
The DNA here is from genome assembly GCA_018231625.1 of Papilio phestus. Taxonomy (NCBI): domain Eukaryota; kingdom Metazoa; phylum Arthropoda; class Insecta; order Lepidoptera; family Papilionidae; genus Papilio; species Papilio phestus. The sequence continues at coordinate 222 of DVQH01001923.1, read as the reverse complement.
GTTAACTAAGTTAAAAAAATGCTATTAGGGTGATAGGGGTAAACACACAATCAAATATAAATTGCACTTGAACAGAATGAATGAACTTGATCATCGTGTGTGAAATTAGACTTATCTATACTCATATTCATTCAGTGGCTCAGTGGTTTAAGCACTTGACATGTAACCTACAGGTCTTGGGTTCGAATCCCGCCATGTACCAATGTGATCTTCGATTTTTCG
>DVQH01001922.1:0-11196 GCA_018231625.1 Papilio phestus | reverse complement strand
ATAAAATTTTCCATTTATTTAAATATACATAGACACAAACAACTATTGTTTAAGAAGTGCAACAAAAATTGAGAACGAAAATGAACATAACACTGAGAAATAAAAATTATTGTAAACTATAGAATGTGATAAATAAATGGAAAATTGGTCTAATAACCACATAAGCTCTTGTCATATCCACATATTCTGTTGATAAAAAAAAAAACTAAAACGACATTAAATATTTAAAAAATCTTCAGTCTCACCTGCTCCACACATGTGGACTATTTATACCCTACCCCTAACATAAACGAAACCTGTAGCATTGCGCGCTACCGGTCAACGCGAGAATAGCTAGCTACACACATTTAACATTTGTACAAAGTTTGATTATAATTTTCGTAACGATGTGCAGCAAATCCACGCGAATACGCTGTAGACTGTAGGGAAAAAAGGTTACAATTAACATTTGCATAGTAACATTAAAAAAATCTAGGCAAACTTACAGCATACAACTCACATGATACTTCATACACTAATTAACAATAGGGTTACAGTAAGTTGTTGCTTAGATTTTTTTAATCACCAGCAAATATAGGAAAGTATACACTAAACAAAAGGAACATTATTTTTTAAGATGATCACATATCTTTACAATCTTCTAAGAATTTTCCTATTTAAAGTTACATAAATGGAAAAAGTAGAAATAAATACATACCATTCTTCATCTTTATGCGCTACAAAGAATTCATTGAGCTGTTGTCTTCTGAACTCCAATTTATATTCATTATATTTCTGAATAGAATCATCTACTGTGATAGAGTCGTCTTGTGCAGCCAGGAAGGCTTTAAAAGACATCATTGTGGGAGGACCATCCGAAGGCCCCATTGGTAAAACTGCATCTCTGTTATCAAGTTGGTTTTTTAATTACTTTTTTTTAACATTATCAACTTAACTTAATCAAGTCAAGGCTAGACTATCTACAATACTGACCTTGCCGGTACTGGTGGCATTGGTTGTCCATATCCCTGATGTGCTGGATGTGGCCCGAAGTGATCATGACCCCAGCCATAGGAGCCATAAGTGTCATGAGGCATGCCTCCATATCTCCTGTCATCTATGGGCCACTCAGGTCTAATCCTCTTGGTTGGTGGTCCTTCTCCTCGCACAGGGGAATACCCACGACTGGCACTGGCTCCGCCCCTGTAGTCCCTGTAGTCAGGACCAGAACGACCTCCTCGAGATCTTCCCACCCAACAATCTCCGATATTATTCCAATACATTTAAAATTACCTACCTCAACAAATTTGAAAAAGCAAAAAAAAAATCAGTTATAACTTCTAATCAAAAAGAATAAAATACAGAAACTATAAATGAAAAACAAGAGAAAAATTACGAACAAATACTATTTAGCAACAAAATAGGAATAACACAAATCTACAAAAAAGAAAAGCCATTGATCAAATGCCACTCCACGGAGCATTCTAGTAAATAATTGACTACCTGATTTCTGGTGGCTTGCTGCGTAGGCGTAAGAAATGAAACAATTTTAATAAATAACTGCTTACATAACTTACACATTTATATTTCATAAATTAGTACATAAATTTATGATGTTCACTAGTAGACAACATTTTAATTGCTTAACCCAACAATCTAAATAACGAAAACTGTTATACCTTCCAACTAATGCAATAGAACGTTTGGTAGGTTTAGAAGTTTGAACTAGGACATCAGGATGTTTGAGAGAGTGAGGTTGGGATCTGAAAAGGTTATTTTGATGATAGGACAGAAAATCTTTCTAGCTAAAGGAAGGACGGAGAACTTAGGAATTCTTAGCAAGATAATTAAGCAAATATTTACCTTTCTGGCCATTCTTCTCGGCCACGGCTTCTTTCTTCCCTCCGATCACTACTTCGATAACTGCTTCCTTCGGCAGTGCCTCTTTCGCCCCGAAATTTATCGCGTCTTTTCCGATCATACTCATCATCACTGTCAGCCATACTCTTAATATTATTTCTATTTATTTAAAAATACAATTTGTGATATTTTAATATAACTTTTGTGGCTATAAAGTAAATCGTAAACGACGTAACGTAGCCAACCTTTCATAAACAGATAAAAAAAGATAAATTAAAACTAAACAATGTCAAAATGTGTTGCCAGTATACAATACTGTTATGTTTATGAAAAAATTAAAAAATCTTTTACACAAATCACTCGTACCAATATTAAATTTGATTTCAGAAAGAAGACTCATATTGTTTTTAGATAAATTGTTAGATTTCAAGCAATATCAACGCCAACGCAAGAAATCGAAAAAACTATGTCTACATCTGTCGGTAGCCTTGTAGGTATGCATTTCAGTTTTTTTGACGAATGCTTTAAAATCGATTTATGGTTCCGTATGTTCATTTTAGCAGTTTAATGAGTTGTCATTTTCGTTATACAGAGAAACACTTATTAAAAATCACAATCTTTATTTTTAAAAATAACAAAACCCCAGTAATTAATTAAGAGACATTTGGCTCCACAAACACTTATACAATTTGTTTTCGATGTGCGGTGGGTAATAAACAATTTAATAATCCTAAAACTGTTTTATATTTCTTGAACTCACAATACCCGTAAATAGTTAAAATCTCGCTTAAATTTATATTAAGTAGTATAAAAATAATAGACCATTTAGACAACAGATCGACCTCTTCATGAGGGTTTCTACGGCATGTACCAGCTTAATTCATTGAAAGTACAATACTATTTAATATTACTTTATAAATGTTAAAAGAGCATCTCCTATAAGTTACATTAAAAATCGATTAATTCACATCAACATTATATCTTTATATAATATTTATTGCAACAATGTCACTAGTCATGATAACAATGGTACTCGAAATCAAAGTACACAACACATACGTTGCAGATTGTCTGAATCAGTGTAGTGTATGGAATGAGTTCAATTACTGAGCATTGTATGCATTATGCCCAATTTAGATTATTTTTATCCACTATTAGTCTAAACTGGGCAATATAGCATGTACCCGAGAATGTGGATCTTTATCTAAGGACAATGAAGTTCATCACTATTATCTCCGCAATCGTCACGGCCATCGCAACGTAGTAGTCTAGGGATGCACCGTTTGTTTGAGCATCGTATTTCGTGAGCATTACAGCCTCCGTCGCAGCCAGTAGGCTCGTCGCTATGGTCGATGCAATCCGCTAACCCGTCACAGAAACGCGAAGATGATATGCATTCTCCATTCGTACACGTGAATTGATAGTCTGGACATTCTGGAATTAAAATATTTTGTTGGTTATATTTAGATTTGAGATACGGCAGCAATTAATCCATTTCAGGTGCAACTTTAACGATACTTTTATACTCAATGTACGTAATTAGATCTTATGAATTTTTGACTATGACATATTTTACAAAGAATCTCACAAAGTGTTAATATTTACATGACTTGAATATGATGACATTTATTCCATTAGTTAAAAATAAGTCAACCTGAATTTGTCCAAATTGGTCCTTTTTAAGTTAATATAAATATTAAAAGTGTCAACTTAATATCGAACGACATTCGAATAGAGAGGAAGTGGCGTAGGGAGGTCCGTTAGGTCTCAATGAGCGCATTCGTAACCTAGTTTCGTGAGCAGCTGAACGGTATAAGTACGATTTACATTCATTTATACCCGACTTTCTGGGTCAAGAGACGAAAAATTTATTATTCTAGGAGATGGATTTAGATGTTGATTCAGGATTCTAAAATAGCAGTGTTTTTAGATTTAATTAGCAAGTAAAATTATTATCTCTCAAAATATGACTATCGCAATTAGTAAAGAAAGATCCAGGTGGATTTAATTTTTTGAATTTTAACTTCTAGTACCGATTTTATGTCAAAGTGAAATACGTTGTCAAACAATGATTTAGTAACTTATACTAAAACGTTACAAGATTACGTTCTAAGTAACTAATATAAATATTTCGCTACACAAGTAGTTACCTGGAGTGCAGTTTATTTCGTCGAGGCCGTCCCAGCAATCGATGGCTCCGTTGCAGAGCTTGGCTTTAGGAAAGCAAGATATAGACTGGCCGCACCGAAACTCTTTTGTTAGGTCACAATCTGGAAAACATTTTAATGTTTCATTGAATGTTTCACTTTCGATCAAATCACCTGCATATTTTTTATCCCACATTAAAAAAACAGCAAAACAAGATCTGCAAAGTAAAATACCTTTTAGGCCACTATCATGTGGATAATATTGTAAAGAAAAAAAAAATTAAAGGACCAATTTTAGGGAGCTCACCACAATACATTTCATCGGAGCGGTCGTAGCATTCAATAGAGCCGTTGCAGCGGGCGTGCTCAGATACACAGAAGCCGTTCTTGCACCGCCACTGATGCGCAGCACATACCACCGCGTTCAGCGGCCGACAGACCCGCACACCACGCGCCTTATCCACCAGATGGCACGCCTCCGTCTCCAGTGCGCACAGCCCGCCGCAACCTGGAACAATTAACACCATACTCGTGTTACACATGCCTCCATAAAGATCAATAGATTGGTAGATTTATAGGCAGAGTAAGCAAATCTATAATAACAATTGAATTAATATAATATTATAAATGCGAAAGCTTAGATGCATGATTGTTAGTGTGTATCTTAAAAACTGTTTAACGAAATTTGAAATATGGTACAGAACTTACTGTCTGGAATAGTGCATAGGGAATAGACACTGCGGGAAAAATACTAGTAAAATGATAGATCATTCCTCAAAATCAATCGTTTGTTAGTTCCTGAATTGATTAGAAATCAAGAAAGCATCAATGTTACTAATGGATGATAAAATAAAAAAATATATAATACCTGTTGGATCTTCGGAATCTATTGCTATTTGACAAACGGATGTTCCACTTGTTTCTTCTAACATACACACTTCGGTTTTTTGGCACTCGCAAAATTTTTGTGTGATATCTCCTCCAGTCGTCGAGTCTTTGCTTATCTTAAAACTAGGTTGAGTTTTATTCCCTTCTTTGGGATACGTCTTGATATTCTTTCGAATTTTTGTTAAAAGATTTGATAAGTAAGATATATTTTTTGCAGTTGTCGTAAATGGTGCAAGTGTTGTGTTAAATTCTGTGCTTCTTACAGTGGCAGTCAAAGGCAACTCTGAATAAATACTGGCAGTCGCTGAAGTAACTTCGTTTAAATCTATATTTTTTGTTGGCACTGCATTTGTACTAATGATATTGGTGGCTTGTGTTTCATGATGTGACGTAAAGTTTACTAAAATTAAACTTATTATAACGACTGCTAGTATCATTATGCTTATTGAGCACACTTGTAATTGCGTTCTTTTCTTTATAGAACTTTGAGTCAAGTCTACGAAGCAGCCGATTTCTTTTAGACTTTTTCTTAATCTTCCTTGTCCTGTAGAGGTATTGGTATCATACGAGATACATCTAAATTTATGTTGTATACTAGAATCAATATCTTCAGATATTGTTGGAATCGTTTTATTTGAATTGACAATTTCGTTCTCGCTTAAATTTCTTGCTAAACTACCTTCATCACAGCAGGTTATTTTTTCTAAGTCATCTAATTTCGATTCCGTTCGCCTTAAACTAAATTTCTCTCTCGGAGTAGAATATGACTTTGGGGTAAAATTTTCATTCGCAGACTTCAATTTATAATTTCTTATCTTACCTCTACACGATGAGCAGTATTTAGTTATTTTGTTATCTGTATCTGGTGCGTTTATGATTGTTCTTCTTAAACTGCTGTTGGACCAAAGATGTGAGCAATACAACGATTCTAAATTACAACTAGAATTATCAACAACGTAACTTGTTGTAGGCAAATTGGTTTCGTTGTTGTTCAATAATGGCATCTTGTTTTTAACAAGAATATTGTCATCTCCTTAGCATAGCAAATATTTTAAGGGGCATCTGAAAAAGAAAACTCTTATTACATTTTTGAACCGCATTTCGATGTAATAATTATTAGCGTCTACATATTAGTAGATATACCCTGGTAATATACATTTAACCTAAATATACGTAATTTAAATAATCGCAGTAACTTTACTATAATAAACTACAATGCGCGCAAAAGCACAAGGGACCATCACAATTATTGTACGTAATTGTTAATACGCTTACCCAAATCTTATATCTTAAAAAAGTAAACCATTAGTGAACTGATGATATTTGACCATAAATTAAACACTGATACAACTACGTAATCGATATTTATAAAAACCAAAGTGAAAGTATCGTAATTCAATTAAATGTCTGATATTTAAAATCTTTTAGCGTTACTAATTATTTTAGCAGGTTTATTCTTGATAAATAAATATCAATATATCCTCGCTTATATTTGTAGTACTTAATTGAAATTTAAGTCCAGTGAATACAATCTTAATTACTTTGGAAACCGTATCCCTAAGTGAGTAAGGATGGTTATGTTAGGGGACCATAGTCGTAACGTTTATTAGTTCTCCAGTTACCATTTGTATATCTAATTACCTTTATTGCTCCGTTAATTCTAAATACACATGTTAATATTTAATGACAGTAATTTAGTTAGTATAAAATTCTACTGGATCGATTAATCTCGGTCGGAACTAAGATATGACATGTGTATTATTTATTAAATTCTGTTTTAAAAAAATTACAGAATAAATACTAGAATTATTTTCTTACATGTTAACCTTATCCTGCAATTCCATTAAGTTCTTGTAAGAATGTTGTACGTGGTTCTAAAATCTACTAGCAATCCACGGCCGCGTCTTTCGGCAAATAATAAAAATCTCGTATGCTATTTCAATAAATTGATTCAATGATACAATTACCATGCAGCTATTTAAAGTTTATAATGAGACACTGAATGTTAACTGTAAGTTAAGTTACTGAAATATTAACTTTTAGATAAACATAACAGTAAGTACTAAGCCCAAGTCCGCTACGCTGTATTTAAGTATTTAGTATTTTTAAAAACACACGCACAAATCGATAGATTAAGTTAATTCCACTTTAAGTTAGTTTCATAAAATACATGATGTCAATCCATCTAGTTGACCTTTTTCATAAAATATACAACCTCGACTTTATAGTGGGTTGAATTAAATCATGATTTACATCTTACACTGAGTTATACACAAATCAACAATTACATAAATAATGAATGAAAGGACTTACTTGTGATAATCACAGGATAACATTACGTAACACTAAAAATAAATTAGTTTAATTTAAAAGTATTGTCGGTTGGAAGTATTGGTGCACCAGCGGGTAGTGTGCAGCCGCGTGTCGAGTATGGACTGCGTTGCCGTTGACGACGTCTAAACAACTTTGCACCAACACAACACCACCCCGAGTACCGTAACACATGGAGAAAAGAGATGGATTTACGTAAAAATACCCTTGTATGACAAGGACGTAATAACGGGGTTGAGTACAACATGGTTAGCGGCCAAGGCCCGTGCCCAGCCAAGAGTAACACGCGCCACGTTTTTATTCAACTGAATGGACAGCTGTTCGTTGAAGTACCCTCGTAAACCTAATAAGTGTCGAATGCAGAACAGGTTGAAAGCAACCGACTATAATTGCCGTATAAATAACTGAGTCATTGTTCCGCAAGGTAATTCGCAAATGCATCGCTACTCACCGCAAGTTAGCATTTTACGTTTAGCGATAGTTCGAAAGTATGCCACTAAATTTTTCATTGAGTTACAATGTAATTATTGGCGCTTACAACAAGTGTAGAAGATTAATTTTATATTAAGTTTACTCTGTACATTCAACATTTCAATATGATGTATAAATGTTAAGTCTATATTACTTTATATTAGTGAATAGTGAAATAACATATTTGTTGTTTCTATTAATCGATACTACTTTCCATTCGGACCACAATTTTACTTGCAGATCATGTTGCGATCTCAGTAAACTAAACTACACTCTGTTAGAATATTGCGGTTAAATATCTGAACATGTGGAAAACACTACGAAAACAATTTAAATATTTCACCATGTAGTGGTAGATGCACACAACAAAACTTAAAGTCTACTTATTGAATGATAATGCTCGCACAATAAATTATTGTTAATTTAAAGAAATACGGCGAAAGCTTTTAAAGGTCGTTAAAACCTTTGACTTAGATCAGTCATGCTGGTATAATTTGCCTTTTTAATCGGTCTTATATGCGTTTTATTAGTTCACTGCATCACTTTATATCACCCGCATTGTTTATATAGCGTAGCAGCTGCAGTGAACATTTGAACTTTTAAATGTTAATTCCGTCAGAGTTAAACTGTACAATATCCCTTCACGCATAAGTTTAAACTGTACAATTCGATAGTTCAGTTAAAACTGAAGGTATTTGTTGCAACTTGTATGACCTTAATTTTCTGATCATTTTTAAAAAGTTTCATTCTGAGGGAAAATACTTCTTTGATCCTCCACAATACTGACGATATACGATATATTTGAAATAAGATAACTCCTTACGTTTCTTTTCGTAACGAAGTTTAAATGGTATTCTTAGACGTGCCAATTGGATCTTCTAAAGTGGATTGATATCTAGTTTCATCCAGCATGTGTTAGGTCTGGGCCAACGACACGTGCCGCCCGAGTCACAAGGTGAAGCGCAATAGCGATGTTACCTTTGTATGTCAAGATCTAATCTCTTCTTTGTCAATTTTCATGAAATGAACGGACCTTCTCGATTCTAGAAATATTTTCTCATAAAACTATTGACTTTTTTAAAATCACTAAAATAATTTAACGTAGTTTGATTAAACACAATTTTCATTTTAGTTTCATAGAATCACTGGCAACAATTTGTAGTTACATTTTATTGAAATCGTGTGTTTACAAAAGAAAATTTAAGGTGAAATGTCATACAATTATTACAATGTCACGCGAACCCTACGCTAGTACTTTAATATTCTTGAACTTGATTTTCTTTAATTTTTCGGCCTTGAAATTCTTTGGTTAAACTTTTTTAAAGCTAAAGGTGCCTTGGGCGCTCTAGTTATATTTAATGCAGTCGTAGCTCGTAGCCACTTCTTCGTCTATGCGGCGTAATAAAATCTTTGAGTAGTCGCATTTGGAACTATGTTACTATATTATATACTATTTATAAATTAAAAAATTAAGGTACATCACTTTAAGTCATTATATTAATACACTATTTAAGATACAAAATAGAAGTTTTTTTAAAAGATGTCAAACTTAACATTATAAGTGTTAATTACTAAAAGTTAATCTATTAAATAAAAGCGAACATAAATATCATTTGATATAGTGATGAGTGTAAACAAAGTTTAATGATGTCGACAATGCTTAGGATGACATCTCAAAATGAAGTATGTAAACAATACCTCATTCACCTGTGCGTTGAGGGCCCTAGGTGGGATACTGGGAGCTGGCAGGTGGCGGCGTGCAAAAGCCGCTGCGGCCGGCGACCGGCGACCGGCGAGTGCGGTTGCGGACGGACGCCAGCGGACGCCAACCAGCGGCCGTGCGGCGGATGGCGGCACAACTCTCGCTGCGCGCGTCGCGTGTGGTTGTCACAGCTCCGCGCTCAGCACTTGCCCGGCACTCTCTCGCCCACCTCGCCCGCCAGTCCGCCACACGCTCGCATCGGCGGAAAAGCCTTAGTCCTCAGTGCCCTGCCACACCACCGTCGGAGTGCGCGTAACGAACCGCGCGGTTTCTCTTTGAATTAGTATGTGAATGCGACATTTTTTTAACGTTGTTTGTTCTACGCGAAAACAAGTGAAATGTTATTGTTCGCTCACTGATCGCTACTTCGTGCGTTTACTTTTCTCTCACTCGGACGTTACTCCATGAGGAACTGGTGTTATAAGTTTTAAGGTGAGCCTAATGTATTTTTAAATCGAGTCCATGACACGACGATATTGGCAATGGTTTTGCGATTATTTTTTTTGACAAAATCAATAATGTCTTGGACCATTTATATTCTCGATGTACTTAGGTATTTACTGTGAGGTACATTACTGTGCGAGTGTATATTTCAATATCAGTGTCAAGAAAACTATGTTTATAAGTTACGATTAAGTTAAGACGGCCTACTTCCAATCGTCCGAAGTGGAGTGACCAAGTAAATACTGTGTCAGTATGTTGGTCACAGGTTGTGATGCATTAAGTATTCTTATTATTTTTAAAAGTTGTGAGAAGTCTCTTGTCTGATTTAACTTAAGTAAAATTGATGAAGTATTTTTATGCATTCGGATAACATTGTTATGTCAGTAAATGTTTTAAACCGGAACATAATCAAACTAAAAGCAACAGTAAAAATAATATGAATACAGGACATTTAACATAATTATATACCTCGTAGCATCCATTATTTGGTTCGGAATAACTATAATAGCAATACGCAAACAATGTGTGTCGTCTAACCGTATTTTGACATTACAAAAAGAATCTCACTTAACAGGAAATAATAAATATTGTAAAAGTTCTTTACATAGCTAAATATATAAACTTTAAATAATCACAATACATAACAACTCAAAACCGAAAACCCCTTTCATGCCGTAATAGCAAAGACCAATCTATAACAATAATAGAAACACAATAGAAACGCTTTGAGCTTTGGATTGATATCAAAAAGCTTTCAAAATAATCTAAGATTTCCGAACGCCGTAAAGTCTAATTTCACTGTTTCTGTTTCAATTTCAAATTAATTAGTTAATGAACTAAAAAATAACAAACTCGTTTCTTATAACACTTTAAAGATACAAGAGTAAGTTAATGTTTATACTAAGAAGGTGGGTTACATACAACATCGGTTTCACTTTTTCGTTACCAAGTCAAGATCGCCGAATGACGCAGTCTTTGCCTGTTGAATACGCTCTCTCTAGCTGATATTTATACGATTACGCATACCGACGTCGCTTTTTCAATCTCGAAAGGCAAATACTATGACTATAACAGAAAGGATTTTTTTCATCTACTTACAAAAACTACACCAAATCTAAAGTGACTCGCGCAAATTTTTTTAGTAGAAAACGTAAATAAAATAGAAACGAATAAAATTATTGGCATTTATATACACTATCGATTTTATTTCACCGATCTTACTTATAATATATAATATGTAATATATAATACATAATATATAATATATTATATTATAAATGCGAAAGTTTAGATGGATGGATGGATGGATGGATG
>DVQH01001921.1:0-11198 GCA_018231625.1 Papilio phestus | reverse complement strand
ATTATGATAAACTAAGATGACGTTTGATAAATCGGCCGGATCTATTAAAAATTGAAGGATCGCTCAATGTTAAATTATTAGCAGTTAAATTTAATTATTTCCTGCAAATAGCCTTCTCAGTCCCGTATGTTTAATAAATCTGTAGATTTATGTCTGCCTTTTAAAAGTACTTGTATCATACAGACGAAGGACTAGGGCACCAGTCTATAGGTTCTCTAGTCGTTCTTTTGCAGTCGTTTATCAATCCAGTTATCTTACTTCCTTCAGTACACAGATTCATAAGAACAAGGACTGATAATGAATGTGTTTTACATGAAACAATTTTAAAGCTTAATTTGGCTGCTCACGTATGACATTGTTTGGCTTGAGTTTACTTCGGTCACGTAATTTGTGATCACGTTTCCACGATCGAGATGTCCGTCGTGGTAGCTATGTTGTTTCGCAATTATTTCTCTGTTTGTTGTTTTAATGCCGTTCTATCACGGCAATAATTTATTTGTTACTATTTTTTGTGAAGAACTCACTTACATCTTCAACTATTCTTAGAAAAGTAAAATGGAAATATATATTTATTCAAAGATTAATGCATGTCAACAGTTCGTTTTGCGCCATTACTTTTTTTTGTTAATATCAGCCTCGCATCCGTCCCTTGAAGTTTTTGCGGAAAGCCTTTTGCAAAACACATCGAGATGAACGTGAGGGTGCATACAAAAATACGGCATTTACATTCGAACGTTTCATTGACGTGTAGTGCCTTTGTATAGCTAATGATGTGATTCATAAAAAGACACGCACCGACAAAAGTGTCCGCATCGCGGCTCCGCAACAGATTGCATCGAAGCTTTTGCTCCGTGTAAATTATTGTGGACTCGGCTGGCCGGCTAGGCGCGTTCTAATGCAAAAAGTCATTCCTCTTCCCATAGTAATCTAATGTACCCGTCTTGAGTTCAAATAGCTCGGCTCTGTATATTTCATTCGAATCGGATTCTCGCGAATACGTGGACTGCTATGATTTTATCCTTTCATACCTTTCATTGCTTGTACGGTGCGGTGATTGTTAGCGGAATTTATTGACGCTTTATTGCTATCGTTGCTATAAATTTTATAAGCATTGGTTTCTTGAGTCATCACAATTCTGAACAGGTTACCTGTGACTTGATTTTCTGTTTTTATCAAGATTCTATTAGAAGAACAAGAGTGTCATAAAGGAAAATTATTTGATAATACGTCGGAAAAATGTTTATGTTGGTAGATCGAGTACAATAATATCATTAATATACAATTCTATTATATTATACTCCAGAATAAATATGAATTATAGAAGAACGCGATATAAGTAAGACAGGATATGCGTAACTTATCCTAAACATGCCACTAATCCGGATTGAATCACAAAAAATATAAGTACTAGTATTAGAGCACTACATGTTTGAAATTATATCAAAAGTGTATTTAAATAAACGTTATGTCTTATGAGGTGAGTTAAAGACTAAGAAGTAGATTTGGTAATGAATTCGACGAAAGCTGTGGCGAGATTTTGTCTTAAGTAAATGGAAATTTATGCTTACCGGCTGATTATAGTAAAAGTGTTAGTGTATATTAAAATGTCCTTTTAAACGGAGTCGTAAAATATGATCATATTAAATCAAGGAAAAGAGCGTGGGAGTGGGACTTACGGTAGCACTCAACAGTTATCTTAGTTATTTCTCTCTTGCATATCTCGTACAGAATTTCAATCGATACCAATTACTGGTAATTTACAATATTAACGTTAGACTATTTATTGTTTTCAGATTCCAAGATGGCGGTACGATTATGAGACAGAACAGCGACTTTTAGGTGAGTCTGGAATGTAAGTTTGTTGTGCAAACATGTTCTAGAACATAATGGGCCCATTATGGCATTTAATCTACATGGATGAATGCCCTGTTGGGCAAAGATTAGGGTGTGCCGACGGCGGACTCAAAGCTTGAGAAATTGTACCGCGACCCACGCTTCCTCGAGTGACAGAATTAATTCATTTGATTATATTGTCATGCTTTACGATGATTTATAGTCAGCTCCGGTTCCACATAAGGATATGTACGGAAATGAGCCTTTTCGTGCTCCCGATTGCTCCATTACGGACTTGTAATGAATTATGACAGCGGCAGGTATTGTCAGATTGCGATATTAAATCGCTTGTACTGTTTTATATATGCTATATGTTGTTTGTATAACACGTGTGTTTGTCTTTGTTATTGAAATTAGGTTATTTTGAATTTCACTAAGTGGAACAGCTAATGTCAAATCTATATTTCCGGATAATGCTGTGTTCTCTATTTGGTTTGGTTAAACGTCGTAAACACATAAACGCTTGCAAATTGGTATTGATGCCTGGAACAGTTCGTCCATGGTTATTTGTAGGTGTTACCAACGAGCCTGCGGGCTTTTGTTAGCGGTGTCTTGTTGCAAGCCTGTTGTATTATATCAATAGTTTGCAACTCTTGAATTACAGATGTCGCGAGCGGACTGTAGACTTCACAATAGCGCAGTGTAAACTGCTTAGTAAGGGATTTGATAATGTTATACCACGAAAATATATGCTTCTGTTTGCAATCTAAAACAAACCAATCACAAAAGCTATGAAGACAGAAATCCAACTACATTTTGTATAATAGAAATGGAGGAACAATAATAGCATATATGTCTTTTGTATTGAAAAGGTCATTAATAGCTTTCATCTAGGACTATGTTTCAATACCATACAATTAGTATACGAGTAATACGTTCTATTGAGTCCTTTGCTTTTTGATAGAAACGAATTAATTAGTGCATCCACAATACACTGACTACATGTTGTCGTGTTAACATGATACAAATCTAATTATAGTCGAACTTATCTTTTAAGCTGCTTACAATGTGTAAAAAATAAAACACAATTCAGCCGCTAAATCTGATTCAATGGACACTTTTTGCTTTACATCTATTCAAATGTCATAGTACAAATTATCTCATAGTAAGACATCTTCAATGTTAATTGGGTTTTAAATGAGTTAATTAATTCAAACGTGTGTATTGAAGTTATTTCTGTCAAGTGATCACAGAAGCAGAAGGACATTTTATGGATAGACATGGATCTGGTCCAGAATCTGTTTTAAAGTTACAAGATGTTCTAATCGTATATTTTTAAGTCGTGTAATTAGAGTAACTTATCCGAACCATTTTCAATTTCATAATGATATAAGGTAGATAACATTAAAAGATTTAGAAGTCTTTATACATTTGGGTAAATGCTGTTACATTTAGTATAGCTATCGTTCCATTTAACAATGTACTTGTATTAGCTAAATTGTCTCATTGACTACCAAATCGATTCGGACCACACGTAGCGGAGCTCCGCACGCTACTCTCAAATCGCATTAACTTAATCTCTCAGCAAACATGAAACGTTCACAGCTAATAAGGTATTTTACAACTAATGGTTAGTATAACAACTGCTACATTTTGAATTGAATTTTGCAAGCGACCGTTTTCTAGGATAGGTTATGATATGATAAGCTTGACTACAGAAATCCTTATAAGTTTAGCTGTATTGATTGTATACTCGCGTTGATCGTTCTAGGTAGAATTAATTTCTCATCTTTTTCATTTCTTACTGCAAACTTATCTTCATGAACCTTGTCAGTTATAACCTAATCCGAAGTTACATTATTTACTCTTTTTTTTGTGACTGAATAGCCACTATTTGCCTTGAAGAGGCATTTACAGATTCACCGGGCTTGAGGTGGCCGATCGCAGATGGCGCTTAGCCTAAACCTCGTTTATGAGTAACTAAGCTCGAAGGCTCCCTTAGGAGCCTCGGTACGAGCCGTTACTTCGTTATTATTACCGGGTTGGAAAGCAAATATGGCGTTTAATTATTTACTCATTGTTATAATTTAATACGCATATTAAAACTATCCGATTGTGTTTTATCATTTTCAGGTTATGTCTAGTTGACGGTCCGACTGTGTCCCCGTTACTAAGTGATAATGCTTCTGTAACTTTCTCGATTGCTCTACAGAACAGCAGCGAAGGGAAATTTATAATTGGAACTATAAATTCTATGTTGGAAATTGATTTCGTCAATGATTTGATATAGTACCGTGTTAAAGTAACTAGGACTTTGTCGAATGTATAAAATGTTGTCTGTAGTAGTTTAGTGGGTTTCAAAAAGCGGAAGACAATAATCTCATTGTTTTCTATAACAAGTTTATGTAGCAAACTACATTGGCTACTGGCATATTTGTACGTTGTTTATTCTTCACACTATAGGAAAGTCGAAAAATATAAATAAATATCTGTACCTTACTGGGATTAAATTTTATATCTATTTAGTTACGTAACATTCTGAGAGAAATGACCTGATGCTAATAGTATTTGTTTCCATGTTTCAGTGTTTAGTGGTTAATGTTGGGAATATTCGGTGTTGGTTTGCACGTAGACAAAGGCGGTTGAGGTTACATTGCGGTGCAGTGATAGGAAATATACGACGGTTTCAATTTCCTTGCGTAAATTTGAGGTTTAAAATATCTTATACACTTTCAAATGTCCTTAATATAAAATTACGTTCAGGTCGGTTTCTTTGCATCCCATTGTTTTTAATTTTACTGTATTAAACATTATGTATTTTTACCGAATTAGGTTATCGTGATGGAGAAAATCGATTTATAAAACAGATATAAAATTAATCAATTTAGTTGAAGAGAGTTGCCACAAGTGAATGTTTGAGCCAAGATTGTCGAAACACGATGACAGGCTCAGATATGACGAAATGATTCGCGTGAATTCAGCAATCAGGCACGTGAGGAAACAAACGATTGACATATTCGCAATTGTGCAACATTTATCGTCAGCATTTGTTTTGTTTTTCATAAAGTAGCTATTTACCAAATAATCTGTTGCATAAAATGTACTATAAAATTATTGACATTTTCTATCTTGAACATTAGGTTTTTGAATTTATTAGTCGCTTGCACAGGCAGTTGTTCCCTTTAAATAATTTCCAATTCCATATGTTGATAAGGGACCTACATTTTGATCTACATTCCTTAGTACGTTTTGACCTATAGAAAAGCTGTCAACTAAACTATAACACCACCGAATTTGTTAAATTTTATTGCTATGGTAAAACTGGTTTCACGTTTTACTGGTCTGGTTCAGTTTTACCAATTAATGTAGGAATTATTTATAAAATCAGACATAATTTCTTCTTTTTTTGTGTCAAATGCCTACGATTTAACTTCGGGAATTTAAGAACAAAATTCATTTCTTTTTGGTTTATTTGAAGTAATGTACCCTTTACCTATTTCATCAATATCTTTAGGGTTATAAATTATTTCATTCTATGATAATGCCTCGGTCATTGTTATTTGTCAATCATTCGATTCATTTGGACGGCATCTGTACAATTTTGTTTCTATAGCAGTAAATCCATTGTTCGATATCGCTAGCTTAACTATTCGTCTTTTGTTGTTTGCAATAATTTAATGTCCGTGTACCGCTACCATCAATTCAAGTCGACGTCGTTCTATATCTTGACTTCCAGATTAACGGTCAGTCTATGCGTAATCAGTTTATCAAACCATTATAGGATTAATTTATATTCTTTAGGTAGTGGTAGAACAATTGTTTAATAGACTTTTATTACCTTTCAATTCTATAATATCTGATGACTGAAGCGGTTTTAAGCTGTTAAGTGTACCTTTAAGATAACATCAAAATTAAGAATGCTTTGTATATTGGTTCCTTGTTCTTAGTATTTGCAATGCTGCTTAAAAAGCAGTCGTACGAAATGCATGCATTAAATCGTACAGATTCTTTTAAAGTAATGTATGCTTTTATAACAGTGATTGAAAATGTGCATATTCATTTCGTCCCAAATTCGGTTACCTGTTCAGTGAGCACGGATCACCGGTGTACGGTGCCGGTGGGTTCGATGGCCGTTTTAGACTTGACGAGAACGTGCACGTCTTGTTTGTTTTGTTTGTGAAACATGAGTGATGGAAGGGAGGGGAGATGATTTAACACGAATTGAGCAACTAAATTTACTTTTAAAGCGTCTTCGTGTTTGGTTTTCAATTATTGGAAAGAAATGTTTTAAAAACATTTTGCTGTTGAGCCTCTAAAGGCACTACTAATACTGTAATATTGTATAGTTTAATAATTACGTAATTATTAAGGATTTCAATTTAAATATCTTATTTTTAGGCTTGTTTGTAAAAAGAATTTATGCTAGACTCTTCTTATCACATATCATCGAAAGTTATTTATATTGCACAAGGGTGTATTATGAGATGTGCTGATAAAATTGCTATGTATTAATTAAGTTAGACACCTCAGCTACTCGTATATCAAATCAGTATCATTAGTGTTCGATCGGTATAGGAGATTCCCTCGCGAGACGATATCCTCCACTTTAAATTCCAATCGTGGCGATTGGTGATAAGCGATTCGAATAGATCCCGATAGTAATGTACCGTTCTAAGGACTATCGTTTAGTTATCGTTCACGTTTCGCTTCCAATGCCTCACTGTTATTACTGTAATTGTAGGAATAAGGATGTTAAGTATCATTGCTCTTAATGGATACATAACGATTACAATTTTAATTTACTTAGAAATTGGAGAACGTGCTTAACAATTAAATCAAAATATAGTTGAGAGAGCAAGGCATCCAACGAATGTTGTATTGCTCGTTTTAAGATGATGTCTTTAAATGAGAATATTTTATTTATTTTGATAATCTTTACTCGTTTTAAATCGAAGCCATCAAGCTGAAAGAAGAAAAGGAACTAAAAAAATACGCAATTGACTGATGGGCGCATGATTAGATGACCGACTTGAAATGTAAAAAATAAAACCTTCAAAATTCTATTAGCATTAAACTAGTCGATGGGTATAGATTTATTACTTAAGAGTAAATAATATAGATGAGTAGGAAACCAAATAACAGTCCATTGAGCGTCGTGAGTGTCAGAAATGGGTACAATTATATTTTGTAACGGTGGAGTTTATTTGGACGTGGTCTCGGAAATTGGCCCGCGTGAAATACCCGTTATTACTATTGGTGTAGTATGACGTCATAGTTCCGCATTCACTTTACGATAATAGTATTTAAAGGTGTCAACTCTCTTACAGGTCCATTTTCTTTAGAGTCCTTATTTCAGGGTTCATACTGTACGTCACAATGTTTGTGTCTTAAGATTTCATTTAACCTAAAATATACCGTAAATGTGGATTTTAGTTATCACGGCATGAAATTCTTATTAGGTTACTTATTCCGCTGTCGCTGCGACCTACGTTGACCCGTCTTGGCCCTCGTCACAAATTATTATACATTATATGTGATTTAGTTGACAAGTCTAAATTGAAATTTTTAAGGCAATAATGTTATTATGTTGGTCACAGGTGAATGTAAATTCTAATATACCTCACGCGGTAACAACGATGTCCTTGATATTAAAGATTTCAATGGAGCGTATGTTATGTCACGATTTAAAATTCGTATGGATCAATTATAAGAAGAACGTTAGTTATGAGTCTGGGGTTCACCGGTAGAGGTAGACCCAGAAAGAGATGGATGGATTGCGTGAAAGTTGACAGGATCAAGAATGGAGTGATGACTGAGATGACAGATGGTAGATTTATTTGGAAGTTGAATACCTGCTACGCCATGCCTACAGGAGTAGATTTGGGTAGAAGATGCTGATGACAGACCAATAAGCAGTAACCGTTTTTATGTTTAGATGGAAATTAGTTGCAACCCATATGTTAGAAGAACAAGACTTTATAATGAAAGTTTTCAATCTTTTTCATCATTTGATTTGGTTTTTAAGTAAAGTAAATTTTATAACTTTTTAATGGTAATTTATTGTCGTTTTCTTTATCAATTTATCGTATTAAACGAATATAGCGTGAGCTGGTAACTCGATGATAAATCATTTTGCGATTTCAGCACATAACTGTAACAATTTTAATCACGATTCTGCGATTGCGTCAATTAACTCTGAACAGTGGCATTGTCTTATTCAATAACGTTCATTATAATTGTCGGCAATTATAGATCTCACCGTATATGGTTTGCGGGAAATATAAGTTATTTATTAGCATAACTTATATAAATATACTGCTTTTACACGCGACTTCGACCGCTTGAAATTAATAAATAGTAAAAAATATTCCTCATATGTTACTCAGTAAAGTCATAGCCTTTTAATGGTGAAAGAATTTTAAACATTGGCCCAGCAGTTTTTGAGTCATTTCAATATACAAATCTTACCTCCTTGTAATATTAGTATAGAAGTGTAGATAAATAATAGGTAATCGTTGAAGAAATTATTGTTTGTTGTTACACGAGTTCCATGAGATGATATCTTTATAATCTATTTAATTTTCGCACTCAGTTTCTTCTTTTAGCTTCTTCGGTCTCTAGCTCTTGTCTGTCTATTATAATTATATTAAGTATTCACAAAAGAACCCCAATTATATTAAGTATTCACAAAAGATAAGAGAGGTAGATGACCAGATAAAGTGTTGCGCTTGTAAGCAATCGTGGAGTAAGACCTTTGACAATCGGACTTAGCCGTCAGTGTTTAACGTGGACATATGTAATGTGTGTACAAATGTACCGCTGGCGTGCGCTTAACATCATGTTACACGTTATGTGGGTCGCGTTGCTCGGACAGCACGCGTTCGGTTACAACAGTCTTACGGCGGTAACGTTCGCTTTTGCGGTCGCTGTGTGAACGGGTGTTCATGAATTAAGATATACTCGGGACAGTCCCGGATTTAATTTACACGTAATCCTGTTTTCTCCTTTACGACTTGCTTCTGGTTTAGTACATTTATTCCTATGTTTTTTATTCCTATCTATAATGAGATTGCTTACAAAAAATGTGATAGCTCAATCAAGTTGAAGTTTGCAGTCGGATATTGGCGACTGTATTCCATAACTTGTTGGGTCAAAATGAACTATGACTTTATTTAAAGAATGTCAATATTAACAATTCATTTATGGTTCCCCTTTAAACGTATATGTTGAATCGAATCTTATCCTAGCAGAGATATCGTGTTGCATTTTGCATATCGGGAACGAGGATCGGAGAGCTGGGTTAATCACAAATCTAATGAATCAATTTGCGATTTGATATGCACTCCTGGTGGCCGCTAGAGGTCTCTAGTGGAGCCTGCGCATATATGGTGCGCAATCTGATCTTAGTGACCACTGTCAATTCGCGATATTTAATTGGTACCCAGTTATTTATTGCAATACTAATGAAATAATTATTACGCATAACCTAATAGTTACTTAGCCAGATTTTGAAGTAAGTGCGATAACGCATTGTACAAAATCAATTGAGAAATAGAATCGTTGCCACACAAGTTAGTCTAAATTACTATTGTCTTCACTTTCATAAAACTGTAGAAAGATATCTGAATGTCACATTTCTTTAATCCTTTACTACATTTTACCCGCGACTTCTTCCGCCGTGAAAATTAAAAACATATCCTATGTTACGCACTGATAACGTAGTTTTTGATTTATTTCAATACATACAAAATTATAAATCTTTATGGTATTAGTATAGAAATACCACGAGTATTAGTATCACGCTTTACTGTCAACGTCCAAACAAATTACGTGCATAAAATCACACCTTTCAGTTCCGTGCTGTGAATTAATGTAATAACATTTAAAGGTTTACGTCCAGTTTCGTGGTACGGGACTTTATGCTAATACAGTCTCTGTTCTGTCTTGGAATGGTGTTAGTTCGGACACGACAGTAGCTAACATAGATATTCCAGTTTGTATCTAGCTGGATTTATTTTAATTATGCTTTGTTGTTCATAATGGACAAGACTAGAAATTTCTGCAAAAAAATATATAATTATCTACTATTATCGAGTAATTAAAGTGATTATTTATTTCCTTTCATTCATGTTGTTTTTCTTGTACATCTCACACTTTTTTTTCATACTTAATAAATACTCATATACATACTCCCTACTTTAAATTGGCGAAAATTGGTACAATTTTCATATTATTTTTTTATTATTGGTACAATATTCATATAAGTAAAATATAATCTGTACGTAGTATATAGCTTTGTGTTTCTCCACACTAAATGTAAAGCTTTCTGTTCGAAAGAAACGTAGCATCCTTTTTCTTGCAGCTTTGTTTCTGTTGTTAAGGTAATGGGAAATGTGTTGCTTTCGTCAAAGCATTGTTGCTTTGAAATCCTTTGTATGTGGCGAGGAAATGGTAGGTATACCTATATATGGGAATACTCTTTTGTGTCCTTTACAACAAAATGAAAGGCGAAGCAAAAATAAGTGTAGTGCATAAGATGCTCCGTACTCTAAAACATTCATAAACGTTCCTTTCAAACGACATAGGAGAACTCGATCTCACAGAAATATTATAACAGAAGTTATCATACTACGTCGAAATATTTCACAAACAAATGAATTGTTATGACGAGACATTCGCAGTTGTTATAACTTTAAAATAATTACCTTTTTATATACTTAGATAAAATTCCTCTATTTAGTTTCGAAACAATATGTATATTTTAAAATCAAATCTATAATAGCTACGACATTCCTGAAATTGACAAGTCGCTCCGTGATCCAAAGCAACCTTTGTCCTTCATTTTCGAACAATCGAGTGTACATCGTGTACCTTATTGTAAACAAATAAGGATTGTTATTGAATGATTTGTAATTATTTGTATTGGAGTATTTTACGATAGTGTCTGCGCACGTCTTTCTTAGAGAACCGTTGGCATTCGAGACCTCGCTTGGAAGATATTTGCTAGTTTAAAATAGGACTTAGTATTTGCGCCGCCTACGTTGAGTAGGGGTCTATAAATCGTGGTTCGTTATAAAGAGCGTCTGAACGGCAGGTGGCCCCACACCCCCGGGTGGAGCTGGTCGGATTTGTATCAGTAACTGGGAACGATGTCGCTATTTATTAGGCGGTAATTGTTGATATATTGTTATGAGCTTTCGTTTAAATTAATTGTTCCGACTTCCCTTTAACCTGGAGCTAAATGTGTTTTATGATTTAGTTACGCCGGTTTTAACTGTGATTCATTTATTTAAACTTCATGTTGAAATATTTTTATTGCTTTAAAACAAGATAGATGTATCGACATGTATTCAAAGTTTTGGTAA
>DVQH01001920.1:0-11201 GCA_018231625.1 Papilio phestus | reverse complement strand
CTAAGATGTGTTAGGTGCGGAGGTTTTGCCAGCATGCGTACAACCTACTGTTAACCGATTCGAATCTAACTTTCACTGTTATGATTCTTATTCCAATTCGATTCGAATGCTGTGCATAACTCTTCGAATTCTCATTCAATTTGATTTAAACTTTCAAACTTTTCCAATTCTCACTCGATTTGATTCGAATTTTTTGCATATCCCTTCGAATTAAGATAACATCTTTTGATGAGTGATAGTTATGTTTACACACTTACAATCTCGGAGAGATGATACTTATCGATAGCCGGTTTCTCAAACAACGCCAACGAGAGAATGAGAAAGCAGCCGAAGAGATCGAGAAGGTAGTAGAAGTGGTTGTGCACTGCCAGATACACAGGAAGCTTCGAGAAAAGGTGTGGATGGTGGTCAAACTTGTCATTGTTGAAACCCTCCTCGAGGTAGATCGCTGCCTCGCGGTAGTTGAGCGACCACGTTGTTCGCATTGGACGACTTGAGGATACAATCGGCTCGCCATCACTCGCAGGAAGTGAGGTAGATGGTGAGTCGGGTTGGCTCACTTCCGGCTGTGGTGGTGATGGCCTCGGTGGGTTTCGTGATTCCACTTCGGCCACGAACCGCCGGTAAAACCAGGTCAAGATCAAGTGCTTGAAGCGAGACATTCGGTGTGAAGCTCGAAGTGACTCTTCCACATCGGAATAGCTCTGACAGATCGGGTACTCCTCCTCGAAGGATCTCGTGAGAGTGCTGCTCGGTGAAGTTGCCCCCGAATGCATAGCTACAACGTATAACATTAATATATATATATTTTTAGTTACTCGAGTTAATTCGAAGGGTTATTCAAAAAAATTCGAATCAGATCGAGCGAGAATTGGAAAAGTTCGAATTCCGAATCAAATTGACGGAGAATTCGGAGATTTATCCACAAAATTAGAACCGAATCGGAATTATAACATAGAAAGTTAGATTCGAATTGATTAAGCACAGTGGAAGTAGCGTAACTTTCACAGTACAGAAACATGGGTGGCAGAATACCAAAAAATGACAGAACATAGAAAACCAGATATTGTCCATTATTAAAATATAGGAGCAAATTTAGAAGCTTATTAACCAATTTAAAATCAAATTATATTTTTTACAAAAGAAATAATGCTAAAGCACCGTCTGCCTTTTGTTTATAAAAAAATAAGACGGCAAAGACATCAACATCTAACTCGAGTTATCAGAATTTCAAATGATAATTATCAGTTAAAGAAATTAAATCGATTAAAAAAATTGCAATTGTTACATTGCAATCATGAAGTGTTACACAAAAAGTTAGAATCTAATCGGTTAATAATTCGAACCATAAACCAAAAGTTGGAATCGAATCGAATATGAATTCGAATCATAACAGCAAAAGTTTGATTCGAATCGGTTAAAAATTCGAATCTTACCGCGCATGTGCAGAAAACGAAAAATGCCAGAACATGAATCATACTTTTCGTTAATATATAGAAGGGATTTGAATTAAATCACGTGTGCAAATTTCTTATTGGTAAACTCTTTAAAACTTCACATATTCTTTAATAATTTTCCCAAGAAAAATCAAATATACAACCACTTTTCAATAGAAAAATTTTAAATAAACAAATCTACTATTAGAATATATAGTTTAAATAAAAAACAGTAGAAAAATTTTCAATCAACAACTTTTTCCAATTTGTTCCGTGAGAAATGTTTTGAATGTGTTGTCTAATTGAGAGAGAAGTAACTTTTTTCACATTAAGTTTAAAAATCGAGCCCAGTCACTTCCGAAACTGACAACTTGTCTAAGTAATCAAATTATAAATAAACTTTGGTTTCTCAGATGATATTTTTTTTCTTACTTTTGTATCAAATCAGGCGTGTTGTTTATTGAAAAAAGTAACTGTATGTTAGTTTAAATTAAACTTTAATGCAACGAAATATTTTATCATAACTATGATATAAAATTCCCAGCCCGTATTTTTGTTTAAAATATATTATTAAGTATACTTGATTTTAGTTTATTATCTCTAAACAAAATAAATAATTCAAAAATACCATCATATTGATGATGTTGATGACTTGATGGCTCGTGTTGTCGGTGATAATGTTGATCAAACACCAACTGTCCCGAAGACCGGATCGGAGGAGAATCTAACTCTGCATCCATCCTCGTTGTTGTTGTTAAAAACAACTTTGTTGAACATACAACACACAACCAAACAATACACAACCAAGCGCACAAATGCAAAAACAACAACAAAAATTTCCGTGTGAAGGTGGTTTAAAGTTCAAATTCAAAATCGTTCAAAAGCTGTCCAACTAGTGGTGTCATCACTTGATGAGAACTAAATATATTTTTTAAATTGCATGCCGCGTTTGGGTATTATTATTATCTTCCACATCAACTCAATCAACTAACAACAAAATCAATAATGTGATAGGTGAGAGAGAGAAAGAGAGAGAGAGAGAAAGCGAGGGAGGTGCCAGGCGCATCTGTCCGTGTGTATCTGTGCATTTGTCAATATAAACAACAAACCCTCCACAGAAGACGTTACATATCAGCTGTCATTTTAACAAAAAAAATTAATCTTTTGAAATTAAAAATTTGAAAATCAATGAGAATGAGATTTGAGATTAAAATTAGTTTATTATGAATGAAAAAATATTTTTATAAATAACACTTTCTATAATATTAATAAAATGATTTTTTTATTTCACATAGACATAATCTCCATTTGAGATTTGAGATTCTTTGTCTTAAAAATCTTATAAATTGCAAATTTAATAACAAGTATAGCTGAGCTAAAATCGAAACTCAAAATTAAACTATATTAATTATTTTTATAAATTATTAAAAAGTAAAAACACAATCGTCTAGCATAATTACAGTATGTAGTATAAATTACACAAGATAATAAAATCACGAATCAATAAAATAAGTGATGGTGTATTGCTTTGTATGTTCTATGCCAACAAGTTGTTACTAGCTTTGTACTTGTCAATCGTTTTGTTGATTATAATAAAATGTTAAACAATCATCTTTATTTGTCAATTTAAATTCACATTATAACAATATTAATAAAACCATTGTCAGATTTTTTAAAAAACATTGAGTATAATTACACATATTTTATATACAATATATAATATCACAGATTATATGAGAAATAATAAATAATAAAAACAGTAAAATAAAACCAGAATTGATGACATGTAAACAGGTGAAGAGTGTTTTTGAAGATAGTGTCACTCGGTGTTACTTGCCTCATACTTGGCCATCGTTTTGGTAGCCTCCGAAATGGCATGTTTGGCGAGTTCGCCGGGCAGAATCAACTTGACCGCAGTCTGCAGATCTCGAAGCTGAAGAGTGTTTCGACGTTCTCGCTTGACCAACGCAAACGCCTCACACACCAGACGTTCGAAGATGTCGTTGACGAACGCATTCATGATCTCCATACACCGGGTCGAGATGGTGAGATCATCGTGCACCTGTTTCAACACATTGTAGATGTAGATCGAGAACCGAGTGAAGTTACGCTTGCCCGATCGACTCTTAATCATCTCCGACTTTGGTTTCGTTTTCTTCTTGTCCGATGTCTTCGAATCTACCGAGCTTGTCGATGTTTCCACCGTCTTCTCCGATTTCAACGTGCGACTTTTGGCCATCGTCTTGGAAGAAAGTCGGGAGGGGGAGAGAGAGAGAGAGAGAGAGAGAGAGAGAGAGAGAGAGAGAGAGAGAGAGAATCAGCAAAAGGAAATAGATAAACACCGAGCAAGTGAGAGGATGAAGATGATGCAATGAGATGAGAAGTGGAATGAAAACAACTCTTTATTTTATGCCACTGATAGATGTTTATTTATTAAAGATGTGTTCAAGTTGATAAGCAGACATTCAATTTTAAAAAAGTATGTTGGTGATAAATTACTGATGATGGTGAGTAATGGGGAAAGTCACCGTTTTAAATTAACATTCACGATTTAGTTGTTCTTCTAAAACTCATTATTCAGTCTATCTACAAAATAAGCGGAGGAGAATCGACAGATTGAGAGATAAAAACATGAAAGATGTTTATATGCGAATGAACTTGGTTATAATAATTATATTTTAAAGTTAAGATTCTGCTGAGTTTAGAATTTTTTAAACAAAATCTGATGCCAACATTGTTTTTTTGATAAAACCAAATAATTATTGGTTTTTAAACTTAAAAACTAGCATAAAACCGGAACCAAACGTGCTCAATTGTTTGTTTTTCGATCATAAGCTTTTATGGTGCGCTTAATTTGAGATTTTGAGCAATGTTATCGGAAAAATTCCAAAAGTGCCACTCCATGTTTGTATAGAAATATAACACAAGCTGGAGTGACACTTTTGGGACAACGTATTGATGCCAAGTTTACACGCTGAAATCATCCGGCTCAAACCGGTTTGTAGTTTGCTATTTTGTGCGCCAAACTTGCTTTTCGTTTCCCCCTAAAACCCTAAAGACTTATTCTAAAGACTTTTAATTCAAGCTCAACGTTCATGGCCAGAAAAACCCGAAAAGTTGCTTAAAAATAAACCTTACCAAAATATTCGCTACGCTATTTATACCCCCCACACACATCGGTGGCCAAAACAAGCGCAATGACGCAAAACACACTTTTTAATAGAAAGAAAATGAAAGTATTTATTTAGTTTTGTCAAGAACAAGAAAAACAATCACCATTTGATTATTACACAAAAAAGTTAACAAAAATGGAATTATAAAAAAAGAAATTTGTGTCTATATCAAAGTTGAAACAAACAAATAAAAGGAATATACATGTGATAGAGAGTAAGGAGATAGTTTAAGGAGGCTAGTTTGAAAGAGCGAGAGAGATTGCATGAGTTTGAATGAATGGTGCGTGTGTTTACTTGGCGGCGGCGGTGTACTTGGTCACGGCCTTGGTGCCTTCCGAGACGGCGTGCTTGGCCAGTTCACCGGGCAACAGAAGACGCACTGCGGTCTGGATCTCTCGCGACGTAATCGTACTGCGCTTGTTGTACTGCGACAGCTTGGAGGCCTCGCCCGCAATACGTTCGAAGATATCGTTGACAAACGAGTTCATGATCGACATCGCCTTCGAGGAGATTCCAGTATCCGGGTGGACCTGTTTCATCACCTTGTAGATGTAGATCGAGAAACTCTCGCGACGCTTGCTCTTGCGCTTCTTCTTGTCCGTGGTACGCACCGACTTCTGCGCCTTACCCGCTGACTTTTTGCCGATCTTACCACTCATGGTTGGAGGCTTCAATCAAAAGGAGGAGATAGAGGGAGAGAGAACTGGAGAAAGGTCGTAGAGAGATGGGATATCACGAGTGTGTGCGACAGGATGCGATGCGAACAAGCAACAGACGTAATATGGCACAGTGGCCAAATTGACGGCCTCTCCTTTATATACTCTCCCCCAAGTGGTGTCAAGTACGTCCACCAATCAGAAGCGAGCATAGCCACACTGCCAATGCACTGCCAGAGATACACCGCTAGAAGTAGTAGTATGGAGAAATAAGTACCGTGGGGTGTACTGTGGCGGTGTTGGAGTAGTAGTATGTGGTTCTGAAAAGAGGAAAGTTTAAGCTCGTCTCTGATTGGTGGATGCACTTGACACCACTTGGATCTGAGTATATAAGGCTGATTGCACTGTTTTTCTCCAAAATAATAATCACAAGACTATTCTTTTTGCTGCCTTTTGATCCTTGGATCTTTGTTTCTTGTTTTCCGTGTTCTCTCTGAAAAGAATCTCTCCAGAACCATGTCTGGCCGTGGCAAGGGAGGAAAGGTGAAGGCAAAAGCCAAGTCTCGCTCCACTCGGGCCGGTTTGCAGTTTCCCGTGGGTCGAATCCACAGATTGCTTCGCAAGGGCAACTTTGCCGAGCGAGTTGGTGCCGGTGCTCCAGTTTACCTCGCGGCAGTGCTCGAGTACCTTGCGGCCGAGGTTCTCGAGTTGGCGGGCAATGCAGCTCGGGACAACAAGAAGACACGTATCATTCCACGTCACCTTCAGCTCGCGATTCGCAACGATGAGGAACTCAACAAACTCCTCTCGGGCGTCACCATCGCTCAAGGCGGTGTCTTGCCCAACATCCAAGCAGTGTTGTTGCCCAAGAAGACCGACAAGACTGCCTAGGTTCCATACACATTCTTCATCATCACCCCGACACTTTAAATCACCTGATTTTGTGTTATGTACATTTTACAGTAGTCACAAACTTTCCTTTCAAACCTTGTGTTAATTTGAATCTTTTGCAATTTTATATAAAAACTTTGATCATATTAAATAAATAAACTCATTTGTTGATACATAAATTATTTTGTTTATGGGTGGGAATCGAATTTCGAAGTGTAAAGTAAAAGAATGTTGTAGTGATCATGTGATTTGTTTACCTTTTTCTCACGATTGGTTTTTTCCCGATTATTGATTTTGATTTTAAAGGTCGAATATGTTGTTTATTACTATTTCTAGTTTATAATTTATGATGATTTTAGAGTTAGGTAATCCAAGTCACAATTGAATAAAAATGTAAATATTTGCTCTAAAGCAAATTATTGCAAAACGCACTGTTTATCTTTGTACCTTGTGCTTTAGAAACCCTATTATGGTTCTAAACAGGATAGTTGTCGGTACATTGAGGTTAAAAGGGTCTTTTAAAACCCTTAAAGAGCACGAGTCGAAAACACGGACAAGCAAAACAGTCATACTTGACTCAAGTAACTCGAATGGTTCATTCAACCCTGATACTCACTCATTGTTTTTGGACTTTAAATTCTAAGATCACTTAAGACCACGTGGTTTACCCAACTGGTTTATTGACCTTTGACTTTCTTTAGGTCAAATGGTTACCAAAAACGATCCAGGCGGCAAAACAATAACAAAACATCTATGAACACGAACCGGCCGGTGTGCTTTGCTTAACACAAAACAGTGCTTCTCTCCTCGATCTGCTCACGGCAACTTTAAATCCACTTCACTCGTACGTACACAAAGGAAAACACAAAAAGCTTTTTAGATATCAAAGTAAAATTATTTTATTTTTATAAAAAAAACAAATGACAATGAAATTGAAAAAGTATATGCGACAAAATATGTACAAAAAGCAAAAGGACTAATGAAATGAGAACATGGATTGATTGGGAAACAAAATGTCTTTGTTGGAAAATATGTGTGGTCGAAATTCGGTAAGTCGAGTAGAGGAATCTTATCCACCGAAGCCGTACAGAGTGCGACCCTGTCGTTTCAAGGCATAGACCACATCCATGGCGGTGACCGTCTTGCGCTTAGCATGCTCGGTGTAAGTAACAGCGTCACGAATCACGTTCTCGAGGAACACTTTGAGCACGCCACGGGTTTCCTCGTAGATCAGACCAGAGATACGTTTCACACCGCCACGACGAGCCAAACGACGGATAGCGGGCTTGGTGATGCCCTGGATGTTGTCACGAAGAACCTTACGATGGCGCTTAGCGCCTCCCTTTCCGAGACCTTTGCCACCCTTGCCGCGTCCAGACATGGTTCAACTTCGAGGTGTTGAGAGGTGAGATGAAAGAAAGTTAAATGCAGAGAGCAAGTCTGTAATGCGAATGCTTGCCAGTGGCGAGAGGAGAGCTTTTATAGCCCCGAACGGCATCGCGAGCGAACTCCACCGCACGCCAGCCAATCAGAAGCAAGCGCGCGCACTGCAAACGCGCTGCTGCCCAACCACGCTCAGTGGCCAATCACAACGAGCGCGCCAAATTCAAACTCACCACTACCGCTTTACAAGCAAACACACGTTTGACACTGCATGAGTCAAAGTCAAGACAAACTCATCCAAAACACACCAAATCAATTTATGAACACTCTCTAAGTGTTACTTAACTTATTATAATTCTCAATTAATTAGCCACAACTATTTAATTACTATTTTTTCTCAATATGAATGTCCCGAAATGTGTTAAAATCTCTTGGAAAACTATTAAAGTTTGACAAATCAACCCCGTTTTAATTTATGTTCCATTTATGTATTGTCAAAGCTTACAATAGCAAGATAAAGAGTGAAACAAGTAAAACTTGAAGCCCCATAGTATATTAATTCTGATAATTTAACACATTAGTTTCAATAATATTTATATATAATTTTTTAAATCAAAATTTTGTTTTAATTTCCATTGACAGTTTTGAACAGATTAGGACAATCCAATCTTTGTTATCGGATATATTTATTTAAATCTTTATCTTTTTACAATTTTATTTTCCACACAACATCAAGTTATATATATACATCGCATCATATAACCAGTACATAAATGACGAATACATGTTTCTGAAAGTTATAAACCTGATACGACGAGAAGACAAATCCCGGGAAAAGTGCTTGATGTATATGTGTGTTTGTCAGTAATAATAATCTTAAATCTTATATATCTCGTTGACGTAGCAGACTTTCTACATGTGTTTGTATGTGTGTGTGTGTGTGTGTGTGAATGCAGATGATATGATGATTGGTGTGCGCGCACGGTCTGACGCGGACTCAGCTGAGGACCCGTTAGATGCACTGTGAGTGAGTGAGAGGAGAGAGGTGACTCGGTTCAACGAACGTGTGACAAGAGCGCGCTAGAGAGAGAGAGAAAAAGAGAGGGAGAGAGAAAAAGAGAGATAAGGCGCGAGAGGGTTGTAGGGAGAGAGTACTAGTTTTAGAGAGGAAAGGCCTTGGGAGAGAATGAGAGAGGGAGACTGGTCTGACCTGTTTGGTTGTCTGTCCGCGTATGTGTGTGTGCGTGTGTCTGCATGTGAGAGTCAGACTCCGACCCTCTCTGCGCATGCTCGCCAACTTAGTGCTTTGTGTGGCAGTGAGAAGCAACCGAGCGACTCTCGTCTCTCTCATCGCCGCCAAGGGTCATTTTCCTTCGGTACGCCCCAACCACGCGACACACCCACTTTCGGGTGACATCACCGGAAAGCTCAGATCTAGCCGATTTCATTGATATACATATCGATGCTTAACTCGCAGAATTCACAAAGTAATTCACCCAGGAGTGCGGTAATACATGGAGTCTATCTGAGTGTTTGAGTTGGCCACTTTCTGGCGCCGTGGACCGGTAAGACCGAAGAGTTCCAAGCTGGTTCTGGTATGTATGGAAAGCGAATTTAACTAGCTTTCCAACGATGTGCAGGTTGGTAGGGTTACGCCGGGAATTCACAACGGAATTCGATGATTTCCAATCACAAATCGTGCGTCGATCGGTGAAATTTCCAATCACCTAACTTTGAGTAGATTTTTTACCTATTTCCGCACCGAGTGAGACCGGAATTTCTCGCAATTCGGGTGCAGTGGTTAATGCTGTGCTGGTGGGTGTGTGGAACGGGTAAGCAAGCGAGGGTGTTGGGCCCGAGAGGCCTGGCGAGTCGAGGAAGCGAAACACAAACCGCCGCGCTGCGAGCCTGTAAACTGGCACCAGTCGCGGCGCGCTTGGCAGCGCTGTTTGTTTGGAGTTCGCTCGCGGTGCGGCTCGAAGCTATATGGACATGGCAGCGAGACGCGACGCGTCCTAGTTTGACGTTCGCTCGCTTCGTGTTCGCTTCGAACTATCTCTCTCACCTCTCCTAATCACTCCCCCTTTGTCGGACCCTAAAGCCAACCAACCCACCCACCCTCAAACAAAATGACTGAAACCGCTGTTGCCGCGCCCGCCGCCGCCACCCCGAAGCCTAAGAAGGCCGCGAAAGGCACCAAGCCAAAGACGGTGCCCACTCACCCACCAGTGGCCCAGATGGTCAAGACCGCCATTGGATCCTTGAAGGAGCGAAATGGATCCTCGTTGCAGGCGATCAAGAAGTACATCGCTGCCAACTACAAGGTTGACATCGATCGTCTCTCGCCTTTCATTCGCAAGCACCTGAAGAGCGCCGTCACCAAGGGTGTTCTCATCCAATCCAAGGGCAAGGGTGCCTCTGGTTCCTTCAAGCTGAAGAAGGATGCCGACAAGGAGAAGGCCGCCAAGGTTGCGAAGAAGCCCAAGAAGGAGGGTGCAGCCAAAAAGCCTAAGACTCCGAAGAAGGAGGGCGCCAAGAAGGTGAAGTCGAGCAAGCCGAAGGCGGCCAAGCCATCAAAGCCTAAGGCAGCTAAGATTGAGAAGAAGGCAAAGAAGCCTAAGTCACCGAAGAAGCCCAAGGCCAAGTCTGCGGCATCGCCGGCCAAGAAGGCAAAGCCCGCCAAGTCTCCCAAGAAGGCAGCGAAGAAGCCCGCAGCAAAGAAGGCGGCAAAGAAATAAGCGCGCTCACGAGTTTTGAATGCCTAGCATCACCGAACCGAGCACTATCTCAGAATTATTAACCTCGTGTATTTACTTATACTTTTGTCATATATATATTCACTTCATTTATATAAATCTTGAATCTCATCAATCTTTTTTTCGATGTATAGCTCTACATCACACATACACATTCGCTCATTAGTCTCATTTCATCATCGCTCATAGTTTATTATATATATATACAATATACACACACTTATACACTCTTCTCTCAAATATCTATCGCTTGTTGATTTAATTTTACATTTTTCTCTATATATATTTAATTTTCTTTTTCTTTCGATTATTCATTTGTCTTATATTTCATAAATATATATTTCGACAAATAAAATGCAATTATTTACATTTTAAATTCGACGTGTTTTGGGTGGGAAATAAGATGAAACGGTTATATTAGAATTCTAATCAGACTCGTATTAGATTCAAATCAAGTAATTTTGCAAATCAAAATATTCTCATAGTGCTTCAATTTGAATGTTCTCACGTTCAAATTCCCATGTGATAATGCTATCGACTATAAAGTTGTTTTTAAATTCGACAATTATTTTATAAGTTAATTGTCAAAATTTAAAATTATAACTTTGTAGTTTATATATTATTTTTTATTAAATGTAAGCAAATTTGTTTCTATTTTCAAAATATCCAAATCAGACAAGTTTTCGATTCGAATTTGATTGATTCGAAACCACGTGCATGCTTTGTTTACATTACTTTTGTTGTTTATCTAGCGCGCATGCGTTTTCTTATCGAAAACGATTTAATTAATTTTTTTAATTAAAATCAACCATCATAAAGTTAAAACTTGGTATTTTATAATTTTCAATTTAAAAATTAATAATTTAATTTTCTAAACTGAAATAAAAACATAAACACACACACAAG
>DVQH01001919.1:0-11204 GCA_018231625.1 Papilio phestus | reverse complement strand
CAAAATACAATTTTTGAAAATAAAAAAATAACTATTTTATACATTAGATTCACTAAATTGAGAAATGTTTTTTAATATGCATACAGATACTATGGAGGTAATGAATACATAGATGAAATTGAAATATTAGCACAAAAACGTTCTCTTGAAGCATTCAGACTGAGCGATGAGCAGTGGGGTGTCAATGTTCAGCCATATTCAGGTAACATATTAAGAAAACATACTTTTAACCATTTTCAGTACATAATAATTTATACATTTGAAACACTTGTATTGTCGGTGGGAAATTACAGTTCTATCAATGGTTTTCTTTAACACCTACTTATAGTTTACTAAGCATAAAAGAATAAAAAGTCACTTCTTCCTATTAATAGAATGCCAAACCAGCAAAACGCTATCTTTGTCAAAATGCCAAAATGACCAATACCTGTAAGAATTTTGTCAAAGGTTTGGTACTATAAATATCTATTTCAGGTTCTCCTGCTAACTTTGCCGTTTACACCGGTGTTGTGGAACCTCATGGCAGGATTATGGGGTTAGATCTTCCCGATGGTGGTCATCTTACTCATGGATTCTTCACCGCTACAAAGAAAATCTCTGCCACTTCTATCTTCTTTGAAAGCATGCCTTACAAGGTTATTATCGGATATCTTTGTTTAATAAACTATTTAATGTAACAAAAACAATATCTCAAGGTTGATTGTTTTATCTGCTTGCGTTATTAAACATTTCTCACATAATTAGTAATAAATAATAATTCTAAACTTTATTACCATTTCATAACTTTTAATTTTTTTTTACAGGTTGATCCTAAAACTGGCTTAATCGATTATGAGAAGTTGGCAGAAACAGCTAAATTATTTAAGCCTCGTCTTATAATAGCTGGTATCAGTTGCTACTCGCGCTGTTTGGATTACAAACGGTTCAGGCAAATTGCTGATGAGAATGGTGCTTACTTGATGGCTGATATGGCACATGTCTCTGGACTTGTTGCCGCAGGTAAAAACTCTCATTTTCATAGTAAACAATGTTTCGTTTGGTTTTTTTTTCTTTATTTATATGCAATATTTCCAGGTGTCATCCCAAGTCCCTTCGAATATTGTGACATAGTTACAACAACAACGCACAAAACGTTGCGAGGTCCAAGAGCTGGTGTGATATTCTTCCGCAAAGGTGTTCGCTCGGTGAATGCGAACGGCACTAAAGTAATGTTTGATTTCGAGAGCAAGATAAACCAGGCCGTATTCCCTGGTCTGCAAGGAGGTCCTCACAACCACGCTATTGCAGCCATCGCAACAACTATGAAGCAAACTATATCTCCTGAGTTTATTGAATATAAGAAACAAGTGAGTTATTGAACAACTTAGCTTGTGTAGTGGTCATAACAAAAATTTATAACTACTACATAAGCTAAGTTTATTTTTATAAGTTTTACCTGGACAGTTAAGACTGCTTAGTGTCTGCTAAAAGTAATCATTTTTAGTGGTCTCTAGAACACATTTCGATTACTAACTACCCTTAAAAATAGTTAATTCCTCTAAGAATCACTCAGAAAAAATTAATCGTTTATTTATTTGGATTAATATATTTGATGAAATTGGCGTATTTTTTGTTTGTTTGTAAAAATATTTATCATTATTAAAATCATTGTATTGATCTACAATACTATGCAATTAAAATGATTATGATGTAGATTTTTCATTGAATGCTATAATATATTTTACTTATACAGATAGTGAAGAACGCAAAGCGTTTATGCGAAGGTCTAATGTCACGAGGTTATGACATCGCCACAGGAGGCACAGACGTTCACCTGGTGCTGGTGGACATGCGGCGCGCGGGGCTGAGCGGCGCGCGCGCTGAGCGCATATTAGAGCTCTGCAGCATCGCCTGCAACAAGAACACCGTGCCCGGAGACAAGTCTGCTCTCAACCCAAGTGGAATACGACTTGGTAAACTATAATGTGCATTTTTATAGTAATATCGAAATTTATACAGTTCATAATTAGGTATTGTGTTATTGTAAGACCCTAATGAAGAAAACTTGTGCAAAGTACTATTTCTTGTTGGTTATGCCTTAGTAAAATTGATCTGCATCAAATTTAGAACAGAAATCGAATACAGTCTAGAATAGTACACTTTCTATACTTGGCAATTTTTTTTTACCTGTATAATTTTGGGGCGACAGCTATTATAAAAAAAAACGCTGATGTTGAACATACACATTTCGATTTTCAAACTGCGGTTTTAAGAAAATACTCAGCTGTGTATCAAAAGTTACAATACTTTTGTAAAGAATGTATACATATTAAAATATAATTATTCCACAGGTACTCCAGCGTTAACCACACGTGGTTTAAAGGAAGCCGACATCGATAGAGTAGTAGATTTTATCGACAAGGCTCTTAAACTTGGACAAGAGATTACGAAAATATCAGGCCCTAAAATAGTAGATTTCAACAAAACTATAGATGAAAATGCTGATCTTAACAAAAAGGTAGCTGACCTCAGGGGTGAGGTGGAAAAGTACAGCGCGACATTCCAATTGCCTGGCTATGAAACATATTAATAAGAAAGATAATCTACAAGATACTTTTTAACTGTTCCTAAATCATTCGAATATATACATTTAAGATATTGTTAGAGCTAAGCATAAGTAGCACTTTTTGGTATAGCTATTAACAATTAGGATAGATTTTTACAAAAAAATGTAATTGAAAGACAAATATTTTATGTGCCTTTATACTACTTATAAATTATAAGAATAAATATTTTTTTAAAATTCGAGTATTATTTTTCTTACTCTTATATTACTGTGCAAAGGCATGACAAGTGTTAAGAGCACCCATTACAGAAACAGCTAACTTCTTCAATATTAGAAAAATTAACTAAAAAGGAAGCATGAAAGCTGTGCACAAAAGGGTAGTTTTGTAAAAGCACATGTTTATGTTGATAAAAGTGGACTTGAACGACTATACACATCTCAGGGCGTTAAGTATCCTGATTTAAAAACCAGGGGGATATTTTCCGCATTAATTTTTGTTTGTTAAGTACAAATAAAAAACTAAACGTCATTTAAACCATGCCATCTGTCACCATAGATTATAAAAATGTCGCAAATTACTTCTTGTTTATATTATCTTTGTTCAATGTCTTTCGTCGTTCACTAGATTTTGCCTATTTTTGTGATGTGAATTGTTTTTGTGTCGCCTAAATGTAAACTAATTTTATTGGTGATGTAGTTTACATTTCATGTCAATTAATTCTTCCTGTGTAATTAGAACAAACGAGTAGGACAGTGCAATAATAAGTGTCGACCTTGTGAACTGTGTATGTATATTTTGTGTACAGACTGAAAGTGTTGTGTTTAAAAGTATTAGTTATAAACCTGTAAAAAGAACTTGGAAACAGATAATAGTTGCATGATATGAATCGTGTTTTGTACATGGGAAACGCAATCGATTAATTTTGGACGGTATTATGTATACGATTGCGTGTGGTAAAGACCACCTGGAGATCAGGAGATATTATTTGGAACTATGTTTACGACGACAGGAATGGTAGCAGCACCACAGCAAGCGACTAACCAGGTCGCACAAAATGGCAGCACCACATTACCTCGATCTCATCATCAAAGAACAGGTATTGTTACTTTTTACAACTATATCATGTTCCAGTTTACACGCACACGTAAATTACTGGAGCGAATCAATTTTAATTCGTCTAGTAACATTTTTAATCTTTAGTAGTACATAAAAAAAAAAACAATCATGATTCATTAGTTCTTAATAATGTTATTTGAATGGGCATAATTGTACATGCTTTGCTTACTAATAACTCCAATAAAAATGATATGTAATTGAATTTTTTGGTTTTAGGCAGGCCACCGGCAGCCCCTAAATCATATGACTATCTCCTGAAGGTGCTTCTTGTAGGGGACTCTGATGTGGGGAAACAAGAAATTCTCCAAGACCTTGAGGATGGATCTGCTGATTCACCATTCTGCAGTGGAAGTGGTAATTATTCTTTAATCATAATCTACAGCTTAAACTATTATATCAATAAGTGTTCTAAGAAACCAATGATGTTATTAACTTTCTTTTTAATGTGAGCCAAGGTGTCTGATGTTGCATTTACTCTTCATTTATTCTTGACTAGCAGTGCCCGTGTGGCTTCAACCGCTTGAAAATATATTTGCGATAGTGAAATTCTCAATTTCAAATGTCAAAATTACTGTTACCGTAATGACCATGCTCCCTTAATGTTGGCAGATTGTAGTTTTTGTGTATCCTTTATTATGTTATTTTAGATTTAGAATATATGAAGTGTCTAAGTGTTAAGGTTTTTAAAACACACAAGGATAAAATAATGTAAAAGCTAGAAATGTTTGTAAAGTAATAATTTGCATTTACAGCTTATAAAACTACAACAATCCTATTGGATGGTAAAAGAGTGAAACTGCAGCTGTGGGACACCTCAGGCCAGGGTCGGTTCTGTACAATAATTCGCTCATACTCTCGTGGTGCTCAAGGTATACTGCTGGTCTATGATATAACAAACAAATGGTCTTTCGATAGCATAGACAGGTGGCTAGAAGAAGTTGAAAAGGTAAGCAAAAATTTATTTAAGTATCATATTTTACGTGAGGACAATAAAAGCTTCAGTTATTTTTTTTTAATATATAATCTATGCTATATTACATTTAATAGGTTACAATTTGGTATGCTTAGTTGAACATCAAACCCTAGAGTAATAAAGTAACTTTATAGTAGTAGTATGGTACTAATTTAAATCTGTAAGAAACAATTTGAATAAGTTTGTATGAGATTTTGAATTAAAGACTACTTTAGTTTATGCTGAGTTGAAAATTAAAAAACAATTGATTGATAGGATATTTCCAAGAATTTTCTTAAAACTGTCTTTAAATATTATCTAGGTCACTAGCATTTTTTGACAAGTATACTTTAATATTTTTATCTGAATAATAAGTTAGCTACTCTCTAGTTGCAATAATAGGTGTTACAATATTATTATGGTATTGAGATATTTTATTAATTACTTTATAATATCTCATTCTAGCATGCACCAGGTGTACCTAAAGTGTTAGTCGGCAACCGTTTGCATCTCGCATTTAAACGTCAAGTACAAGAACGTGATGCGGAACAGTATGCTGCCAAGAATCATATGGCATTTTTCGAAGTCAGTCCACTCTGCGACTTTAACATTCGAGAGAGTTTCTGTGAATTATCCCGAATGGCATTGCACAGAAATGGCATGGAGAGACTCTGGAGAAGTAATAAAGGTAAAAATCTTTTTTATATTATATGCATAGATTATATGGATGGATGTTTGTTATTAGGAATCTAGAAAATCTTACTGGATTTCGATTAAATTTGGCACAGATGTGGAACATAGTGTGGATGTAGGTGTAGACATAGGCTATTAATTTATTTTTTTTTTAATTCAGTGCAGGCTGAGTTATGGGCAAAAGCTAGTCATTTGTGTGTGTTTATCACTTAGGTCACAATATAATATGATAAAGAATTCTAACATCCTTATTAAGTGACTAAACTATAGTTTTCATTTTGAATAATTGTTTTTTGGAATGTGTTGACTTTATATATTGTTTCTTGTGTTCAAGATACTTTTGATTACGTAGTCGTCGACGTATTTTTCTTGGAATTTACTGAAGCGTATTATATAAAACACGTCATGTTTCATTTAAATTCCGATGTATGATTTGATTTTAATTACTTTTATTCTGTTTAATACAGACTAGCTGTTGGTCGCGACTAAACCCTCGTGAAATTATAAAATAGTAAAAAATATTAGCCTATGTTACTCCCTGATAACATAGCTTTTAATGGGAAAAGAATTTTTAAAATCGGTCCAGTATTTTTTGAGTTATTTCGATACATACAAAAATACACATCTTGCCTCTTTATTATGTTAGTCAAGAGTTGTGAATGATGTTTATTTTTTGAAGTACAACCACAATATATATATTCTACACATACAATTGGTTAGTCCACAGTATTGGACCTTATATATGTAAATGCTTAACATTTGCTATCTTATTTTGCACTAGTTCTTATTCGCGACTTCGACGTCGTGATATTTAAAAAAATAATGAAAACACACCCTATGTTACTCACAGATAAATTCCCTTTGAACAGAAGAATTTTTAAAATCGGGCCAGTAGTTTTTGTATCTCAAACATACAAATATAATCTCAAACAAAAAAATGTAATAAAAATAAAAATCTTTCCTCTTTATACTATTAGTATAGATTGATGTTTTATTTTCAGTTCTCAGTCTTCAAGAGCTGTGTTGTCGTGCGATCGTGGCGCGCACGTCCGTGTACGGTCTGGAGCGACTGCCGCTACCGACCACGTTGAAGTCTCATCTAAAGTCGTACGCGATCTCCGCAGCCCCCAGCAGACATCGAGCTCGACCACCGAAGCACCCTCACAACACCAGGCTCAACTGTACAGGTCGGAACTCTTGCACTATTACGTGAAAACCCAACTCCCGTAGCTTTATGCCCGGTTCACACTTTGCAATACAGTTTGACAGTTGTGTCTCCAGGCATAGATTGTATGAACTCTCTGCTGCTAGTTCATACCAGTTGATTGTCAATCCAGTTGAGCGCCAACTGTTTTGAACAGGTGTGAACTCACCCATTTGTTCCAGCCTTTTATAATATGCACTGATGGAATGGATTTCTTCATGCCTCGTCTGTAACTACTTTCTATTTGACTAAATGCCATTCGGATTTTGGAAGGATAAAAAGCTATTTTTCTAGTCTATTTTATTGATATAAAACTTTTGTAAATGGGGCAAAGAGATTTGATTATTAATGTTTGAATGCCTCATTTTCTCTGTCCCGTATTTAAAATCACTTGTTAAATATTTATATGCATAAATGTAGAATAAAATGTGGTATTTGACGCATTCTAATATAATTAAATAAAATACAAAAATCTTACAACGAAAACTTTCTAAATTTTTGCACTGTCCAATGTTCTTTGAAAAATTTAATAAGATAATGTATTAAAATGTAAGTTAACAACTTCACAATTAAGACTATTTTCTATACAACTTGCTTATATAATATTTATTTGTTACTTGTATAATATGAAAAGGCAATGTTAACACAATTGATGTTATCCTACATCTTTCTATTATTAATATTGCAAGCAATCACTTGGAAAAAAGTGATTTTAATAGTTGAAAATTAACTTTCACTCATACCAACCACGTTTTTTCCGCAAATTCTAAAGACTTCCACTAAAAATTTGACTAGAAAAAGTTATATAAACAAAAAGTATTCAAGACTCTGTTCTGATATATTCAATTATGTTGGTTCCAGTAGCTTTTCTATTCTGTAATCCGAAAAATTAAGTAATCTGTTAAAAATTAGGCCCTTTTTGTTTCCGCACTTTTCTTGTAAGGAAAGCCTGTGAAGAAATGGATTTGATAGAGGAGGGAATGCATAAAAAATGTTATCTTTCTGGGCATCCTTTGTAGAATAAAGGTAGCATCTATCTGCAAATGCAAAGGCCTGGGCAACGGTCGCTTCGTTATTTCGGTGAACTCAAGTAGCCGTTTGCTCGTTTGCCACCTTATAATATAAAAAAAGTTAATATTTCATGTCCAAGTATTGTATGCTAACAAATTACAGGCTGTAAACGACAATGGATTTGTGATTAGTATTTTAAGGTAGTTTAAGGTATTGTTACTTAACAGAATACATTGTGAATATAAGTGTTTTGTAATTATGTTAATATTGTAGCATCCCGATTTGTCCATTTATTCAAATGAAGTTATATAATGTACTATTGTAATTGTCATTGTGCCTAGATAAATACATTAGCGTTTAATGATATGTGGTGATATTAATGAGTACAGCCGGTGTTTGACAAATATGTAAGTGAAATTAATATCAGATGGTTGTAAATTGTTTTATATAGAAGCTTTAATGAAAAATAAATAACAGTACATTAGAAAAATTAGCTCAATTAGAGCAGAAGAACGATTCTTTGAAACTCGATGCGTAAAGCAGCTGCCACCTCTAAGAATATAAAATTTGTATGAAACGACTACCACTAATGGTAGGAGAATCTCCAGCCTAGATTGTCACTGTGTAAAATGGCTTGCTGGTATAAATATGTTTCTTAATAGCCATCTGATATCTTAATATATTACTTCTCAGTTAAGAGGTTACTGTATTAATGCCTTTTTATTCATGTCTGTGTCAGTTCTACGTTAAGTATGTAAAATAACATGACGCAATGTGCAAACACATTTTCAATTCCTTTGAGTGCACTTTGTTTAGACACTGAATAAGGAATCCTAATTTTTTTAGTCTCTTATTGTCTACTTGTATGAAGCGAGGTACAGAGCTCTCAAGTCTATCTGACATTTTTATCTGAATTGTCGAACTGTTCAGTTAAAATGTTACATGTGTAGCAAATATTTAACTGTCTACATCAACTGCACTATTTAAACAGAATAGTTCGTCTTTACAGTCAAAATTTAACGTATTTTTAACAAGCTAGAGTCTTTTGTTCTTATGTTATACAGCTAGAGTATTACTGTATTTAATAATTTTGTACCTTGTAATATATTCACGGTTATATCTAGTTTTTTTTACGTGTGCGAATACGAATTTTTATCTAATGAATTTTTTTTAAACTTTGTATAATTCGTGGAATTTTGAATATAAGTACTAACTTGAACACCATCTATTCTAACATTGTAGGCGTAATGACTTACTTGTATGGTTAATTAATGTGATAAATTTAAGATAAAAATTTACTTTTTTCACGTCATGTATACTTGTCCACTAACATGTAATGAACCTAAAATGTAGATGACGCAAGGATTGACTATTTGTTTGAATTAAAACACATCAATTATATCAAATACTCCTTAAATGTATTTAAAGGAGTCGTTTTAAAATTTCAATAATTGTATTATGCGACCTTCATAGTCCATTAATATGTTTACATTTCGTCTAAATTATATTCTAGTTTCATGTAAATTAAATCAAACAATGGCAACTCCAAACAAATTTAACCTTGTCTTTATATCAGTTATTTTCTTAGGAATTATTTATATTATACATATGCGTATTTTAGAAATAAGTCTGTATATTGTAATCGTAACACTAGTTCGCATGTTTCAATCACGG
Organism: Papilio phestus; assembly: GCA_018231625.1. NCBI lineage: Eukaryota > Metazoa > Arthropoda > Insecta > Lepidoptera > Papilionidae > Papilio > Papilio phestus. Next base: position 2,008 of record DVQH01001919.1, on the reverse strand, counting down.
TTGTGTATAATTGTGGGTTTCGACTACAGCGACACATGTATTACCATATATTGTACATCCACATACTCTTTGACAAAATATAATGTGTCAATGTATTGTCATTCCATACATACTCTTTGTCAAAATAAAGACATAAGTAAATTCAAATGTCACTATATTTGAAATCCACAGTATAATCAAACGAAGATATCTGGCCCGATGAAAGGTGCTGTGATGCGCAAATATATGAAACTTACATTTGCATAGAAAATTACATAAATGAAAAAATATTTAACATAGAATAACAGCTGTAATACAAAAAGGATCTTGTGACACTTTGATAGGAGAGCGCTAGTGAGCTATGTTTTATAATAGAGTTATATTTTACTTTCTTACACATCGTGTCAGATAACATTGTCTGTCTATTATATAACTATCATATGACAATACATTGATGATTTTGCATTTATTGTTCGGTTCTACTAACATTTCTTTAAATTTAGAGTCTCTGGTTCATTGAAAAAATAGCACCTATTTTGAAATGGCTAGCACTTCGTCTCTTTAAGTACAAACCAATTTATTTCCATAACAATACACAATAAAACGAATGTATAAAATACGGCTAATTTTAATTAAGCAAATTTTTTCATCTTAAATACGACGCGATTTTTTTTTTCTACGAAAATCGATAATTTTGATGATAACAGGGCTCTAAATTTAAATACACTTAGTTACAATGTCAATATAACAAAATGCTTTGACATGTACGTATGTATAAAAATAACTGTAACAGTATCAAACAAGTTTAGTTATATCCGTCCCTAGAACGTAACTAATTCATAACAATGGGCATACACTGCCTTCGATTACGTGAGGATTTGTGACATAAACCGTAATTTCGTTTACAAACAATGAGTAAATCAATGATTTTTCCAAAAAATCTGACTTAACAGTGATTTGGGTATTAGAATCCTTTAAAAAAAAACAGATTTATTTTTTTTAAGGTATTTCCAGTTAATGCCTTTTATTTAAAACGCTGTTAAATTAAATGTTTCGATATTTGGCCGTAAGTCATGTCCATTATCAAATAGATTTAAGGCACCAGATGGTTCTTGGATTTAAATGTACAGTTCAAATTAAAATATAGCAAACAACGTTTTCTTCATAATACTTTATGTCATAATACTATTAACGCAATTACTTTTTATAAGTTATAATAAACCCATAGTTAATCAAGATATGAACTGCTAGTTGCTAATGTAAATCGCTTTTTACTTCTCACGTAACTGTCCAATGTATTCATTACGTTAAAAAGTCTCTTCAATGGTATGATTTTCGAAATCAATTAACGCATTAAGCAAAATTCATGTACATATTATTTTTTTATTTGTGATAGATTTTAGTTCAATATAATATAATCCAAATATACTAACGCCAACTAAAAGTTTGGTACATAAAGTCATGATGTTATCACTACTATTGTAAGTTGTGAATTAAAACTAATTTATAATAATTAAATGTGTTTGAAATTATTTTATCTGTCAAATGCAGGACTGCCTTACCAATACCTTCCTTATAAGGCGCCTTCCCAACCTCTGCATTAACTGACTTTCGATTTCCAAAACAACGAGCCAGTAGGCGCCTGAAATGGCTAAATAGCAACGTAACCGAAACGTATGCTGGTCAATAAGATAGAGGTGATCAAGGTGATTAAAAACAGACATGACAATATTGTTACCTTTTAATTTAATTTAAGAGATTTTATCATTGATTGATCAGTTAGCAACTAGACTATGTAATAGAAGGTTTCAAATGTTCAATAAAACTCCCTAATACACAACCTTTCACTCGTACATACCTATGTATTTACTTTTGTAATCCTAAGCAGATGTTTGCCAATAATATCTATTGACAACCATCTGGGTGGTGCGTATAAACTTTCAAAATAATATCAAATATTAAAAACATGCGCACTAGAAAAGTAGAAAAATCAATCATGTAAAACATGCGCAGAATACTTCGACCTTAC
>DVQH01001918.1:0-11206 GCA_018231625.1 Papilio phestus | reverse complement strand
GTCGCATTGACCGATTAGGCCACTGTCAAATGCTCCTCTCTCTCCGGTAGGTGTCTCTCGCTTGTACTCTCACCATCGGTGTCTGGATTGTAGTCCGTCCAGAGTGTTTCCAGGCAAGAAAGCACAGGCCTCACAGCCATCTAGTCCTCGCTGGTCTCCATTCCATCCACGCCGGTAATTTCGATTATTTCTAAGGCGTGCTTGGATCCCAGCCAGATAGTAGGCCGGTGGTGACGCTTCACAACCAGATAGTAGGCCAGTGGTGACGCTTCACAACCAGATAGTAGGCCAGTGGTGACGCTTCACAACCAGATAGTAGGCCAGTGGTGACGCTTCAGGATCTCCCCCGACCGTAGCGTAGCTTCGTACTGAAGTCGCTATGGGAGTAAATGGGAAGCGTCCTTCTAACTGGATGGCCATGCGAAGTGTGCCCAGATAGGTCCCTCCCGGTAGATTAAAGCTGCCGTCACTGCCCGGTCGCCAGTTAGTTAACCGGATTCTGAAAGGGTGTTGGTCCACAAGCCCTTCAGTCGTAATCCATCTTCCAAGTGTCCCGGGCTGAAACCAGACATGCCGCCAGAGACTATAGTCGAACCCGAGTCCAATGCACAAATCGATTTCCTCCAATTAATCGAGAATCAGCAATCGGGTCAAACAGATTCGAATAGTCCGGACGACGTTCAGGCGATACGTGTTGTGATCCAGCAGTCTAATCGGGAGGCCTTCGATGCGATCTTCGCATTGGGACCGGTACTGAACGCCAGGCCCTGAATAGTCGCACCGGGCGCTGGGCCGGCTCACATAGGCAGTCGGTAGGGACGTTGCGGGACATGTCAGATCACTCTATGTAATCAGTAATAAGTTGCCAGACAGGACTTTTAGAGCAACTTATAACTCGAAAGCTTGCACTTGAGCTGGGTGTTGCAAATCAATACGGGCCGGGAGACGAGTTACATACCAGAGGAATTGTACAAAGCGAACCATCTTGTCTGTCTTGGCTCCGAATAGACAGATCAAAATCATTGTAAATAGAGAAAAGGCCCAGCGATGGTCCGCCTGACGACTGTCTTCCCATATCTTTCGCATCAGCTCTACTTCAATCTTCCGTTGGCGTTGGGCACTTTCCAGCTATTCTACGGCGATGTTGATCACGTCTGTCTCGAGTCGAGCGGCCTACCTTCGATCAGGTCCTCACACTTCCCCGGTGTCTGGACGTTTTCGCAAAAACAGTCCGCAGGGAAGTATTTTGGAACATGATGAAAAGGTTTGGATACATAACAAAAAGAAAGACACAAATAGGACAAAGGTACTAGTAAATAAGTTGCCAGACAAGATAACTTGAAGATTGAGCAACTTATTTGTTGTATAACGAAAAAGAAATTTTTTAAAAGAAAAAACATAACTTAAGTAAATGTACAATTGGACTGTACTGGAAGAGTGAGTGTGGTGAAATGATGCCGAAATGGTCTCGAGGTCTTCTTCTTTAAATAAGGCAAAGGCCTAGCGTCTATTGTTTGCACAATCTCACAGATTGCGACTGCAGTTGCGGTTGCTGAAGATAGTTTTGATTAGTGTGGGGAGTCGAAGTGCATAGGGCAACTCTTCCTGCTGACCCCCCACTAGTTGAGTCGGCCGAACCGCGGTGGGGCCCATTTTATTGATTGATTGATAATTGATAGCATTTATCATGGAAACGCTAGCTAGAGATGACTAACAGTTGTTAGCCAAAGTCCAGTTTGACAATCGAACCTCTCATTTTCTCACTCTTCTTTTACACACTTTTCTGATAGCACTAGATAGTTGGAAAAATTCTAATTTTCTCTACACACACAACTGCTGTTAGTCATCGTTGCAATTTCAATTGAAGAGAAAGCATGTGCAAATATCTATTAAACTTTGAGTCATTTTGTTAGATTAGATTAATCGCATTTTTTTGTTATCTTTTACTGATAAGTCTTGAGATCGAAAAAACTAGTTAATTTGTGTGAAACAGTAGATGTCTGGGCCTTCAATCAAGTCACATTTCCACCATCTCAAAAAGGAGACAAAATTGATTTGAAGTTTAAACTCAGAGATAATGATGAGTGGCGAAGAATTGCAAAAGAAGAACAACAGAAGAAACTCCAACAAGGAGAGAGGAAAAGAAAGACAAGAATGTCCAAGAATGCGGTGAGATCGAAACTTCAAAAACAAGATCAAGAACGAGAAAAACAAGAGCATTAAGGGACAGAGTTGCGAATAAAACATAAATGAGAAATTCACGTGACAATTTAAGCAAGCAAAACATCGTACTGTACAAGCCGGGAGCATCTATGAGTACCGGAAACATGAAAGAACATATAAAAGCAAAACATTTGAACATGACTGAGGTAGGCGAAGGAACTCCAACGAACATACTAGGAGTGACCAAACTGAATCAACAATCTAAAAAGTCATTAAATCAAGCTCTGTCCTTTATGATTGCTAGTGGTAATAGGTCTAACAATCTGTCAATCGATCCTGGCTTACAATTGTTTACTCGACAAGTAATATTGTGTATATTGTAAAATTTAAAATAAAAATAATATAAAATTAAATTTAATCCACGCCTCAATGCGACCCAATATCCTTGAGAATCGAGTGGAGCAAAGTGTCAATCTGTCGAAACTGCCAAGAACAGTTGGCGTTGAACAAGAATTGTCTGTGATCGAATCGATAAGAATTCGAATCATCGCAACGAATTCCATGAGCGAGCGCGAGAAATGTGGCCGAAAACAATAAAATGACAGAACATTAACATGATCATAGAACATCGAAATCCCAGACTATACTTTTCGTTAATTTATTTAACAAAATTTTCATTTATTAAAATTATTACTAATTATTTAGATAATAATAAAAACAAAGAAGATAGACAAAGTTAATTGTAGATAAAATTCAATTTAAGGCTTAAATTAAGCCACGCCTCAATCAGACCTGTCACCAATGTCAAAGGGGGTAAATTCATACACTACGTTACCACTGTTCCTTTGGCAGTGCTTTCACGCAGGGGCAGGCAGAGAGAGGAGAGCCGCACACACAAAAAGCTCATAGTATTGGCCAAAAAACGTTGTTTGTGAGTAAACCCCCATTGATATTGGTGACAAGCCTGACCTCAATGCGGCCCATTATCCTTGAGAATCGAGTGGAGCAAAGCGTCAATCTGTCGAAACTGCCAAGGCCAGTTGGCATTGAACAAGAATTGCCTATGATCGAATCGATTGTCATCCGGCGAGTAGGTTTCGGTGTGAAGCGAGGGAGTGAGAATGGTTTGCTTATGTCGATTGCGAGCGTACAAAGTGAAGAATCGCTTCACTTTGGTGGCCAACAGTTCTGGGTCAAACTCGAATCGGTCCCTTTTGGGGTAGCGACGAAAAACGTCTCGGATGTAGGCACACTGTCGGTCTTCCCAGATCTTGCGAAACATTCCATAGGGACCAAAAGTGCCGAATTGACCTCGGCGGAGCTTGCCAAACAAGCTCAACTCGTCGTAGGTCAAACCTTAAGAAGACAAAGAGAAGAAAGTATATCAATATATTAGGCATTGGCTTGAAAGTGTGACATGCCATCTAGATGCATTCAATAGAACTAACTTGTCATTACATTGTCACACTTTCCCGCCAATCTCTGATAAGTGAAAAGTCTGATATTTTTGGTTTTCATCCACACTTCTTGTGCATGAGCAGTAAAATTTGAATTCTTAACCAATTCGAATCTAACTTTCGTTGTTAGAATTCGAATTGAATCTAACTTTTTTTGTTATTCGAATTTTTAATCGAATCGAATATAACTTTTGCTGCTATGATTCGAATTTTTAATCAATTTAAATCAAACTTTTGTTGTCACACTTAAAATTCTTAATTGATTCAGTTCATATTCTCATTGTCCGAATTAAACGGTCTTTACTACTTTTTACAGGGCAGCTCTTTAATGCCATCTTTTTTGTAAAAATCTTAATTTAAAATAAATTTAAATTAATATAAACCTACCCAAATCATCCTCGTCCTTCTGTTCCTCGCCAGTCAACTCGGCACTCGGGGTGGCATGAATAATACGATCGAGAACATCGTGAGAATCGGGGATAATCTGTTTGCAATAAACCACAAATCGCTTTAGATCATTCTTCGAGATCGATCCAATCGGGTTGATATCCGCCGAAGAGCAGTCGTACTTGGTTAGGTATCCAACCAAGGCTTCATCGACATTTCCAGTGGCTAGCACTAGACGATTACATTGGCTCATGTAGTAGGTGAGAACCATTCGGAGTCTCGCTTGGACATTTTGTTGTTGAAGAGTAACCTGGTAAGGGTTAATTTAATAATAGGTTTAATTTTAATCAAGAAAAAATTTACCCTAAAACCAACCAAAATGAAAAGTATGGTCATTGGTTTCTATGGTTCAATGTTCATGCTCTGCCATTTTTTGTTGTACTGTGAAAGTTACCTTACTTACACAGTGCTTAACCGATTCGAATCCAACTTTTGTTATGATTCGAATTCATCACCGATTCGAATCTAATTTTCACTGTTGTGATTCGAATCCGTAACAAATTCTAATCTAACTTTCTGTCCTATGATTCGATTCGAATGTTGTGCACAACTCTTCTGATTTTTATTCAATTTAATTCAAACTTTTCCAATTTTCATTCGTTTCGATTCGAATTTTTTTTCATATCCCTTCGAATTATGATAACTCGAGTTTAACCTCGGCGGTTTTGCCACCGTTTTTCAACCCTTTCGCTCCCAAAGGCGCTATCGCGGACATATGTGTCCCGCTCATTCAATTAGCGATAAAAGGCTTATCTTTTACTGATAAACCTTGGGATCGAAAAGTTAACCCTTAGCAAATGGCCCTCTTGTAAAAAATATCCCACTATGCCAACCTAACCAGAACCAAATAAATTACCTGTCCAGGTTCGGCCGGTTCAACGCGCAAAGGAACATCGTCCACAATCTTCTGGTACAAATCCGTAAAGTTGTAAGACCGAAAATCGGCTCCAATCAACTTGGCTAGTGAGGAAGCACGTTCAAAGCTGTCCGAACCGGAAAATTTGGTTTGCAAATAGCAACACCGAAGAAGACGGTTGCAAATGTCCTGTGGTTTTGCCTGGGGATGAGCATCGGCGTCAAAGATGGGTTTCAGCAGTTCGACGATGGCTCGGTTTTTGCGTTCGTAGATTTGACGATGAAGCTCCGAGCAGAGACAGTAGACGATGCATGCCACCGAGGCTGAGTCGAGTCCACCGCTTAGTGGAACTATGAAACCTTTGATTCCACCGGGAATGCATCTAAGTTGAAAAAATGGTTCATTAATTTTACAGTCTGCTGCTTCAAGTTTTACTCCTCGAATTTTCTTAGAAAACTGAAGCAAAGAGAGAAGTAGATAGGGTTCGATTTATGCATTGTGAAAGCCAGTAAAACTTGAAACACCACTGTATTGTAACCCTTTCGATCCCAAAGATTATCAGTAAAAGATAAGCCTTATATCACTAATTGAATGAGCGGGACACATACGTCCCGATAGCGGCTTCGGGAGTAAATGGGTTAAAAATACATAACACTTGGTTAAGTTTTAAGATTTTTTCTAACACTGTCATTTCTTGGGTTCTTTTTGACCCAGAAAATTAGACAATTAGTTTGCCGCACATTCTCAACTTGTGAGTGAAAGAGAGGAAGAGAAAAAGCACTGAAACATAGTTTCCAAAAATCTTTTATAATTTAAAATTTAAACTTTCTTAGAAACCTCATTTATTTTCTATTTTTAAATAAATTATAAGAAAAATGAAAAATTTAGATTATTTTACTAAAAGTTTCATTTGTCAAAAAAAATTTCCAAAAAGTGCTCTGGGTCAAAAAGTACCCCAAAAACTAACCAAGCGTTAAGATGAGATATAATCTTACCTTCTCAAATAATCCCAAAGCCACAGGGTACAGTATCGAAAAATCTCCTCTTCCGGCTTCAAGTTTAACTCCACCGAAGTAGGTCTCGTCACTGTTGAGTTAGGCCGTAGCATGTTAAACCCTTCAATGGTGATCACATTAGTATTCACAAGTGCACCCTCGGGTCCCGTGCAATTCAATCTTGAGAAGGGTTTCTGAGAGTCGAATGGAATGTAATAGTCAGGACATCTGAAATTACAAAATTTTAAAAATTTTAAGAATTTGAGTTATTATAATTCTAACTAAAAAATAGAATCGAGTAAAAATTGAAAATTCGAATCAAAATGAATGAAAATTTGAAAAGTTATGCACAAAATTCGAATCAAATGGGAATAAAATTCAAATCATCATAACACAGAAAGTTAAATTCGAATCGGTGATAAATTCGAATCACAACAGTGAAAGTTAGATTCGAATCGGTAATGAATTCGAATCGCTACAACCAAAGTTGTATTCGAATCGTTTAAGAAGTAGCGTAACTCTCACAATACAAAAACGTGAATGACAGAAAACCAAAAAATAACAAAACATAGAACATAGAAAATTCAGACCATATTATTCATTAATAAATATAAATATTCGGATCATAACACAGAAAGTTAGATTCGAATCGGTTAAGGATTCGAATCACAACAGTAAAAGTTGGATTCGAATCGGTTAAGTATAGTCGAAGTAGCGTAACTGTTACAATGCAAAATGAACGAGTGGCAGAACATGAAATTGTCTAAGTATAAAATTGGGCATAGAAAACCACCAAATTTTGTACTATTAATATAACAGGAGATATAAAGAGAATGTTCTGGTTAAAACTGTTGAAACAAGTTAAAGAGCTTACCGATTGGAACGAATCTGGATATTCTTCTGCAAGCGATACTGCTGAACATTGGTTGGGTTGACAAACACAACGTTCACATCGACCGGATCGAAAAGAGTGTCTCGGGTCAGGTTGGACATGGTGAGAAGGTCACCGTTTTCAACCACAAAACTTCGACCATAGGTGCACAGACGACCGCCACCATCGCAACCGAGACTGTTTACGTACGCGTAGAAGCCACCTTGAGATAAATGAGAGAAAATTATTAATTTGAAATCAAATTAAAAACCGATAATTACAGTTTAAGCTAGATTTGATGACAAAATAAGTGAGCCAGTAAGAGCAAGGTTGATAAGGTTTGCAAAATCGAATTAGTATTTGATTCGATTTAGAATTCATATCCGATTCGATTCTAATTCGAATTACATATTTAATTCGAATTTGTATCTGATTCAATTCTAATTTATATCTGATTCACTTCGAATTTATATCCGATTCCAATTCATATCCAATTCTATTCTTATCCAATTCAGTTCGAACTCATATTCGATTCGAATGCATATTTAATTCAAATTCATATTAAATTTGAATTTATATCCGATTCGATTTGATTGCATATTGATTCGAATTTATATCTGATTAGATTCAAGGTTATATTTGATTTGAATTTATATTCAACTCGATTCGATTGCATATTTGATTCAAATTCATATCCAATTAAATTCGAATTTGCAAATCGGTTCTAAATTCTTACCCAAATTTGATAGAACTTTTTATTTTACAACTTTATCTGTGACTCAATTTCTTCCATGAATCATTGCAAACCACTTACCAGTTTTAGCAGTAGCCGATTTAGCATGACTGACCGCCGAGTCCAACTTTCTCAACTCCCAGTACGATCCAGAAGAATTGATCACAAAATGACATCCCCGAGTGCCGTAGAGAACACTGTTCTGCGTGTCCGCCTGCCACAACTCTTCGCATATCTCGTAGCCAACGCGAACCACTCCCGTTGCAATTTGAGGGTCCATAGGATCGATCAATGCGGGTGATAGTTCCAGAATTGCAGCATCCCCAAAGGGAACTCGAGTTTGACCGTTCAACTGGGTAATGATTGGTGGCAGTTCGAGCCATCCAAGCGAAGGTTCGGTTCCGTCGCCCCAAGCGGTGAACCATCGTGATTCACTACGTACAAATTAGACAAACACGACAACAAAAGTTGGTTAGATAATAATGTCAAATAAAAAACCGCCAAAGTCTTACTTGAGTTATGAGAAAATAATAACTTTAATTTAAAATTAAATAATTACTAGATTCATAACATAAAAAATTTGATAAGTTATTCAAAAAGTTAGAATTAAATCGAGAATTCGAAGAAATGTGAAAAAATTTGAATGAAATCGGAAAAGAATTCGAAGAATTGTGCAAAAAGTTCAAATCGAATCGTATGTGAATTCGAATCATAACCAAAAAGTTAGAATCGAATGAAAATTCGAAGAGATATGAAAAAATTCGAATCAAATCGAATAAGAATTCGAATGAAATCAGTAACCAATTCGAATTCTTTCTTTTTCTCTTGATAAACTCTCATTTCTCATTTTCACTTCTTTTACGCCTTACTCTCATTCTATTCTTCACTCTCCCTATGTAACCGTTTTCATCGATTTATATTAAAATAATAAAATAAATTAGAATCGAATATAAATCAAATAACATTGTATATAATTCTTTCCTTTCTCTCTCTCTCCCCCCAAAACTCACCGATAGTTTCCATTGATTGCAAGTCGATTCTTCGCTCTAACATAGACAATCTTCGAATCCAAAATAATCACAATACAATTATAGAGTGAGCCATTCTTCAACACAGGCATGCCCAAGTGAATCAAGATGCCCTTGTAACTCTTCTTGATCACCTCTGCCACCACTTGCCACGAGTGAAAGTGAGTGTCCACTTCGTAGAAGGCATCCTCACATCCATAGCCGGTGACCTCAAGTTCGGGTCCAATTCGAATCGATGCTCCTTTTTCGATCGACTTATCGATGGATTCAAGGATTCGTTTTAAATTAGAGTCAAAATCTAGAGCAAACTGATTGAGAGTGCAGATTGCGATGCCTAGCTTGCCAAAGAGTGGATTACGCGTCGTTTCGGATATTTCCATTTTTGTAAGTCATAAAAATTTTAGTTTTTTTACACTATTTAAACAAATATAAATTTAGGTATTCAGTAAGTAAAAATATATATAAATAAAAAATACCTTGCCAAAAAGACAAAATCAAAGACAAATCGGACAACCAAAGAAGATAGCACAATTTCACTACACTGATAGATATTAGATTTTTTTCTAATAATAATAAAAATGATGATAAAAAAGAGATTAGGATGCGAAATTGGTAGTGATGAAAAAATGTAAAGAGAGAAAGCATGTGCTCAGCTGATTTGTTATTGTTTGTGTGTATGTGTGAATGCTGAACAGAAGAAAATCGAGTGATGAACGACCGATACTATCGATAGTGTATTTTAAAAAACGCGCAAAAGTTTACCAATCAAAACGAAACAAAATTAATTTTTGTTGTATTTGAATAAATAATATATATTTTTATATAAAAATTAAAATCAAAACAAAAACGACAATTTATGATGAAAACGTCATTTTGAGGTGTTTGGCTAACATATATAGAGTGTTTAACTTTAAAAATATAGATAGCAGAAAAAGCCAACCCTGTGTATTTACATAAGAGAGTTTCTGAAAAGTTTCTTGCTAAAAAGCACTATCAATTTGACGTTATTCTAAAAATTTTTTGTTAGAGTTGACGTTTCTTGCGATCCCTACTTTAAAAATATTTTAAAATACGAAATTCAATTACCCTTTCAGACTTTTTATATTAATTTTTATATTAGATTTTAATATTACAAAAAAAACTTTTTCCCCACCGCACTTTAGAAGCCGGTGGGAATCAACATCTCTCTCCCGGACACGACAAATAACAATAGTAAAATAAGTAAATAAATATTTCGAAAAATTTAAATAAATAAATTACCTTAGTCAGACTTTTTATATAAAATTTGATTTTAATATTACAAAAAACTTTTAAATAAGGAGACTTTTTCCGCACCGCACTTTAGAAGCTGGTGGGAATCAACATCTCTCGTCCGGACACGAGTTCGACATCCGGTCGAAAGATGGGAAGTCTTGGCCAACGGGTGCCGGTGAGTCGGACCATTTCCTGCCAGAAGGTGTCCAAATCACCGGGAAAGATGAATTCGAGCACCATTGGCGGACCTTGGTCTTGCCCACGGGGGTTGAACACGATGGTATGCTGGTCCATCTTGATCAACGACTGAACCGATCCAAGTGGAACCAGATAGTACTGGTCCCGACCGGATCGGCCCCATTGGTTGCATATGTTACGCCGGATTAGCGTAACAAGTTGAGTGTCGGCTTGAAGCTCGACATGATACCCACTGGGTAAGTGGACCACTTCAAATGAGTGGGTCACTCCCAGTGGGAGATAGCTTAAAGATAACGGGTTGAAATTCTCCATTTTTTGCTATGGAGAATTGTGATCCAGTCGGGACTCATAGACCTCTTTAAATAGACATTAAACAATATGTCGGCATTTGTATTGTTTTAACATCTTAATTAAATTTTAAATTATCCATTAACTTGGCTCAACAATGACTTCTAGTATATATTGTTGTAGTTATTGTTTTCAGTTAATTAATTTACTTTTATAAGTAATTTATTAAAAATTTTTCCCTGATAAGAAATTTCTTATATGGACATCGGTACGTCACTTTTGTTTCAAATCAGAAAAGTTGTTTGTATTTTGCAATAAAAAATATATAATAGAAAATATGGTTGAAAAATTAAAAGTTGAAAATTTGTTTGAAGTTTGAAAAATATAATTAAATATGTTTGAAAATTGCTTTGCGTGTTCTTGAGGACGCTTAAGGCTTAAGTTAAGCTAAGATTGTTCAGGAGCAAAAAGTTTTTCGTTATCTTATCACTCACATTTTCAAAAATTTGTAGTTATTAAACTTTTGAGAGATAAGAGTAGAGAGAGGGAAGGGAAGAGAGGAAAGGTGAGAGAGGGAAGGGCAGAGAGGGAAGGGGAGAGAGGAAAGGTGAGAGAGGGAAGGGGAGAGAGGAAAGGTGAGAGAGGGAAGGGGAGAGAGAGGAGGGTTAGAGAGCATAGAAGATATGCCCAATATGTCCTTTGACCTTTAGCTTTTAGCATGAAAGGCTAGTCTCCTGCAGCTAAAAAGTTTAGTTACCAAGCTCTTAACAGATTAAAAAAGAATAGCTATTAGAAAATAACTTCCTTTTTGCACAAATCAGCATGTGACTACTTTATCATTAAATGTTACCTAACTTACAAGAATTAGGGTTGAAACCAACACAGTATAAATACCAAAGAGACCATGTTCATTTCT
>DVQH01001917.1:0-11209 GCA_018231625.1 Papilio phestus | reverse complement strand
GGATTCGAACCCAAGACCTGTAGATTACAGGTCAAGTGCTTAAACCACTGAGCCATCGACGTTCTTCTTGTGTGGTGGCTCTTACCATTACATAAATTAGACTTTGGGAGAAATTTATAAGAGTAACATCTTATTGTCTGGAACAGTTACTACTATATCTTTGTTAAGTTGGAAACAGAGCAATATGTTGATGTAACATTGAGTCAAAGTCATTTTAACGTTTAATAAAAAGATAATTAAAAAAATGATGATTTCAGTCTTTTACTTCTGTATATAACAAATACTTGTATGGCATTTTTGTAGAACAGGATAAATACCACATATGCGTCCTGGGAAACAAATCTCAAAAATCAATACCGCACCTCTTTTGAATTAATTTCTTTAATAAAGAAAGTATTCTTCGCATTTTTTTTATTAAATTAAGTTACAATTACAATAATCGAATACATAAATTATAGTAACGACCTATTTATTTTTTAAATATCTACATTATAATACAAAACTACATTTAACTATGTACTCGTAATCATAATGAAAAAATTATACCTCTGTACTAGTTGGATGATTTTGTACGTGTTATTTATAATATGAATTTTATCTTCATATTTATAAATACCATTAAACACCGATTATATTACAATAAAAAACATTAGCTATCTGTCCAAATTAAAAAAATGCGAGCTAAAAAACCATTTTATTTCAATATTTTTCGAGATTCCCATCCATTGAAATGCCTTAAAAACAAAAAAGTCATTATGGAACTTGGCCTGCAGATATTTTTGAAAACATGCCCGTTTTCTTAGCTCTCTGAAAATGCGTAATAACTACGAACAAATTATTTCAGAAGAATCGGAGAGGAAGAGGAAGAGGAATCGGTATTCGTCCTCGAACTAAAGTTACGTAAGTTGAAAATTTCCATAAAAGTAATTAAAAACAACAACAAACGTAAAATAAACCAAAAATGCGAATTTGTTTTAAAATTGATTGTAAAAATTGACACATCATTTAAATTTAAAAAGATAATAAAGCCCGTTTTTATTTTAAATTCTATTTCATTTTTCACTTCAAAATATCTATGTTAATCTTTTCTTTAATCGAAATTAATGTTGCTGTAAGATATTGAATGATGTGTCTCCAAGTTGGCAGCTAATACTAAACTTTGCAGGCTTAAAAAACTCCAAACATTTGATTAATCTTATCTTATCTGACTGTAATAATATGGATGCTGAACATTTGTAAATCAGGAATTGGAAGTCTCCACCATGCAGATTAAAAAAATCAATTTATGGCTAATTAATATTACTTAGCTAATAAATTGTTTTAGATATGTAACATCTAAATTAACTTAATTTCTGAACACATGCAATCCGCAACTATCTCTTTGTGTTCCAAAAAAAAATGTGAAACCTACAATGTTTGTTTTCAGTAAAAAAACATTAGTTAAATCACAAGATAAATTCCATTCATTATGATGTTATATTAATTTTTGAATTATAAAAATGATTACAATTGCAAGATGGACTAGAACAAAAGATTTTAAGTCAACATCACTTTCCTGATATGATATCTCTGTGACAAATTCTTAAAGAATTCTACTAAAGCTTAGCATTATTTCATATAAACTGTTTATTTATGTGTTCGTCTTCTTTCCAAATTATTTTAACTATCTTAAGTCTTGAGAGTTGATTAAATATTACATGAAGAATACAGCACCACTATCTTCTAATTGTATTCCTTCTGCCATCCGACAGCAACTGCAACTGAATTTTATAATACTTAAAATATGCAATCATGTAAAAGCTGAGTTAGTCCATTCTGTGTTTTAGAAGAGTAAAGACTGTAAGAAGACTCCATGTCAATCAACACAAGAATTGTTACATAACTTTGTTCAGTGTTACTCATTCTAATTTTGAAAATATGCATTAAATGTATAGTACTGTCTCCGGCTAAATACTTTACAAATAAATTGGTCATTTAATCTATGTATTTGGTACTGCAGGACTGATGTCAGTAGTTCTGGCTGTTTCCTTTATTTTACATCCTTTAAGGATTTTCCGTCTGACATATATCATATATATTTTAAACAACAAAAACATAAATTTTATATGCCTGTCACCAGCTCATATATGTCCCCACCGAGAGGTTTAATTTACCCTAAATGAATTAAAAAAAATTTGAATGAATGTTTGTCTACATAATGCTTTAAGCATACTTCGCGCCTCATAATGAGGGGCATGCCCACTAAACGCTTTTGCTTACGGGCACGCTTTTGCTTACGTCCGCGACCCCGGCCTGATCTACATGCAGCCCACAACCAACCAATTATTTCGTCCTGCCAGGTGCGCACTCACATCTAGATCAGATCAATCTATAGGGCGACTTAAAGTCTCAGGTATGCGAGGGTTTTTATGCCACATTAACTACTAACGAATACATACCAAAAATTTGTCCGTTCTGGCTTCAATTTAAAGCGTTTTAGGGTTGCTACAAAATAAACAATTTATTTAAAAAAGAATGTACTTATCTAACTACATTAATTATGAAAGGAAACATGTAAGTAAATCTGTAAAATAAACGAAACCGCATAATCATATGTCCCTTTTTTACAATAATAAATAAATCAGATGACATTGACAACTGTCATTACGACATTGAATACGTCATCTTGACATCCAATCCAATACATCCGTTCAGAAATTCCAAATCACAGCAAACAAACCAATCATACTAATATAATAAATGCGAAAGTTTAGATATATGGATGGATGTTTGTCAGTGTTTGTAGCCTAAACGGCTGAGCGAATTTGTATGAAATTTGGTATATATGTAGAAGGTATTCTGGAATAACACATAGGTTGCTTTTATTATTTATTTTAATTCCACGCGGACGGAGTGGCGGGCGAAAGCTAGTACAAAATAATTCCTTTTAAGAAAAATCAATTACATTGATATTAAAGAAATTCTTTACATCTCGTTATAAATTATATTAGTTAATTCAGTTCTCAAACACTGAAGATACTTGTGTACTGTAAATGATAGCTTTAGTGGCATTTTTCTTGTGTCTAGTCTTGGCTTCATAATCATAAATTGAATTGGAAACTTTCAAAGTTTCAAAGCATTATACACTCTATTCTTAATTCATCAATTTTCTTCCTATTTAGACAATTTCTGTTCTCCACGTAAACTTTGTCTCCTATTGTGGCAATCGAATATTTTGTTACTATTAATATAAGATTTCAGTTTTCTATCTTTTTCTAGATCATGATTCGTACATTTTTATTGGATTTGAATAGTAGAACACTTATATTTTCACATTCCAGTTTGGAACAAACTTCGTCATAGTGCGTTCCATTTAAATGTACTTTAGTGGATTGCATTTTCACAAATAATATTTTTAAACATAATTTGTTGGTGAAGAATTACGGTGACCATGCATGTCTAACCAATTCTAGTGCATTTATTTCCTACTTTTTCTATTAAAATAACTTTGTTTTAATTTCAGATTTAAGATACAAGGCATAAGCTAGGTCTGCTTCATAAACTGAAGTCTGAGAAATCAATCTGAAGCAATAATCAGCTGATGTCAAACAACAAAAATAAGATTTTTATAATTATTGCTCTTAAATCATATTTTAACATAGTCACCATCGCCAGAGAGTGATAAAACAGACAGTTATTGAAGTCTTTCTTAGCTTCAATTTTTCGACAAGAGCTCCATCCTGTTTGTTGGACGGTTGCTTTTCACCGCCCTGGACTCTGGAGGTGGAGGTCTATTGAAACACTTGTATTCACATATTCAACTGGTATATTTGCAGTATAAAAACAGTCACATATTATATTTAATAAAGTCTTATTTTTACATATGTTGCCCGGTATGTGTCGTGATGAGAAGTCTCTGTTTACAAACATCAAATATAGAATTCTTTATAAAATTTAAATACACTGTTCCAATTATCAATTCATCCTTCCTGTGCAAGGTGTTGCCAGCCAGTAACATAACATATAAAAACTCCAACACACCCCCTCAACACTTTGCACAGTTTTACCCCCCTGTATAAAATTTAATACAATACACCAAAAATAAAATATTCACTAACATGACTTTGTAAACTCACCCAAACCACCATAAATACCTATTTATACATTAACATTTTATAAACTCATGAAATTAGTACAACAGAACATAATAAATTTAATAAACAAAAAATTCTTTCTCATTTTATACAAAATTATTAACTCCCATCAATCAAACATTATTTATATCAATCTCTTAAATATTGCCATCTCAAATTCTTCCTTACTTGCACACTCCTACTCAAGTAAACAAATTATTTTACTCAATCAACTCGCTACATAAAACTTGCAATAAACATACCTTCTCAACTTTCTATATAATAAAATCTCCTCGATCACTATCTACTTAAAACCTTTTACTATAACTGTCCACCAGCCACTAAATTAACCTCCCTATCCTTTATTTAACACCTTTAAACACCTTCTCAACTTCTCAATATTAATATCCTTAAGTTCACATCAACATTAATCTCCTACTCAACTCTGTCAATTTCTTTAAGTTTATTTAAAACCAGACACCTTCTCGACTCTTCTATAAACTCCCAACTTTCATCATAATATAAACATCTATAAACCTCCTTGACTAAAAATTAAATTCAGTTACTAACAACATCATACAAATTTAAACATTGTCTCCTTTCATTAGTTATCACATTTCTAAATTTTGTAATATCTTTTCATACCAAACATAATAAATTAATTTCATTATAAAATTAAACAAAAAACAAAGTCTAATAAATAAAACAAACAAAAAACAAAACTATAAAAGAGACTTAAGGATTTAAAAAAAAAAACTAACACTGAATATAAAGATTTCAGTACTTCTCTCTATATATAATTGTTGCAAATTGAAACAATTTGATAACTTTTTAACTATAATAATTAATTCAAGTTCTGACTTTACAAACCAACATCACCATAGCAACCTATATTCTATGTAACAATCAAAGAGTATCAAAAATCATAAAATCTGTCATAAATTAAAAAGCTTATTATCAAAGAACATTCTATGTAACATTTATAATGCTATGACAAATTATTTAATTTTTATAATTTCTGTTATATTCACCCCCTTATCTATTTAATTTTAAATGAAAAAACACCCCCTTGATTGTTGAAATATCTGTCTATAGTTTTGTACTCTTGAACTCACCTGATTATTTATATGTTTAATACAATTTCCATATATGTATGTCCTTTCTTACCACATTTGCTACATTATTTTTGTAGTATTCACCTATAGTGTCCAAATCAATGTTTCATTTCCGAATTTCGTGTTTCCCAAAATTTCTTCATAAATTCTATTCTTTTAAAATAATCCTCTCACCAATGTTCTTCTTAAATTTACCACCAGATTTTCATTTGTTTCATTGGCATTTCTGTCATTTGTTTCAGCTTCAATCGTTTCATTCTATTTTTTTTTCTTTTCCAGTATCTATTTCTTCTCGACTTTCATTTCCTGTACTCTCTCCCTCTCAATAATCTCTCCCTATACCATCACCTTCTCGAACTTCATAAACTCCGGTACAACTTTTCCTTCCATATCTCCTTCTCGAACTTTTCTTCATTTTCCATACTTTCTTCATTCTTCAAATCATTTTTTTTTGCTGAATTTATCTTGGTTGCCATGCATATTCATGAATTTTATTCTTTTCAATATCTGGGCCCATAACCTGTTGGACGGTTGCTTTTTACATTCTACGAATAAAATGGCGTAGCAACTATTTTTCCTTGACTATAAATACAAAACGATTTAATCTTTAAATTAATTTTAATAAGCATACTAAATTAATCAAAAATAATAGACCGATTTAATATCAAACAACGAACACAAACTTCCGTTAAACAAATGCAGCTGTTTAAAAACAAAAGATAGAATTCGAAATTTAAAGATCCCATTCACACGTATGACGTATGTTTTTGCTTCTATTTCTTTATACATAATCATGCGAAGTAATGAGTGCATATTGTTTTTGGGAGTGCGTTGACCCCAGGACCACGTGTTGTCCACACGTGCAATCGCTCCTTTGTCAAAATCTTCGGCCCGTCTTTTTAGAAATCCTTTCTAAGCTCTAAATTTCGTGAGGACGGCTATTAAAATTGGAGAATATAGTCGGGTGTGGAGTCGAATTTATTTTTATAAAATAGTATATCAAACATTATCAATTTTATGGTTAATAATTTTAGGGCGTTAAAAAGACAGAAAGACGAAGAAATCACAATCACTTGAAGGGTGAATTTGAAAGTTCTAAATTAAGAGAAAACTCTACTCCCTCCTTCTAATTCCCATAACAGTAACTTCTAACATCTTATTATAAAGCACTTTGCCTCCTTCTCCTATAAAAAAACTGCACTATAGTTTTGTAAAATAATAAATAAAGAAAATTTCTTTTAAAAAGTATGCGTAAATAGTTTATCATCGTAGCCCCTCTACGGTTTTCGCAGTTCTAAATACAATCCGCCTGACCCCTTTCCTCAGCAAGCGTGCACTTGTTGAGTTGAACACAATAACTTAACCCTCCATCTTACTCATTCAAGTGTGACAACGCATCGCCCTAACTTGAAAAGGTACGCTACACGTAGCCTGGAAGATTGAAAGCAATAAATTATAAATTACGTCACCAGACCGAGGCTATGGCAAGTTAAAAAGTAAGGTATGTGATAATAAATATTTATAACCATTCAAAATTAACACAAGATTCATATTATTTTACTAAATTAGTTTGTCTCACTGGAGTTGCAACTACAAGGAAATTAACAAAGCTCGCAAATTCAGTAAAGTGTAAGGACATATAGGTGTCGCCTGCCAATAATCTAAACTTGTTACTACTAAAAATATATATTCGTTCGAATTAATTTATATTTCTTAGATTTTGCAGCTTTCTAGGGGGAGTCAGCTGCCCCCCTACCGTCCTACCACTTATATGAAATTCTTTTTACGAGTCATTTTCTTTCTGTCACCAGATTTTGTATAAGTAGCGTTGCACTTGACTTAAATTTATTTTGAGTTAAAAAACACTGGGAAACATAGCGCCATCTAGCGGTGTACTAGCAATACATACTTCAAAGTTCGTCTTGTAACTATTACGTAAACGTCTTTCTTATTAGATTAGATCTCTACAATGGTAAGTTTTATACACGATAAATGTTACCGTTTCACATTTTTGGGTAGATAGATAATTTGAATAATTCATAGAGGAATTAATGTTTATCTTGAATTAACATTTTAAAGTAAGTAGTTTATTGTTTACAAAGTGTGAAAGATTTAATTGTGCGGATTAGAAATTGAAAATGTGGCAAGTAAATGTCTGTTAAAAAGGAATAAAAGGGCCAAAAGAAAAGAACAATAAGGGTATAATCAATTGCTTCACTTATATCAGATTCAACACAATTCGTCAAGCACTGGCTAACCCTTCGACTGTTTAATTAAAAAAAATCCATTTCAAATATCGAATTCGAATTCAAATTCTATAATAAAACAAATGATAACGAGGTGATGAGAAAAAAAAAAGATCACTGATAAATTTCACAGTTGATTGAACACTGTTTTTATTCGATTTCGGCATCGATACAATCTTGCGGTCAAGATTTCACTTTCGTTCCGACCCTTGTAATCAACCCCGAACTTTATCCTCGATAGTTTTTGTAACGTAGAGGTAATGGAGGGGAGTGTAAAGGGGTCCTATAATGGGCTTCATCCTCCCGCAATCACAGCACAGTTTGTGACGCATGAACTTACTCGTGCAAGGGGTTTTTCACACGATGTATTTTAAAATAAAAATAATAAAAACTTTTTTATATTTATATGACAATACAAATAACATACGCGAAGCGCTAGAGTCAAATTTCAAGTAAAATAAACAAAAAAATCACATAGTTTAGAGTTAAATCTGCCTACCCTTCTAAACAGAGATTTAAAACAATTGGTGAAACATATGTGAAAAAGGCATGAACTATTTGATAAAGATTACTGCTATGTTATTCAAACATTCAAAAATCACTTTATCTATCATACTAATATTATAAATGCGAAAGTTTAGATAGATGGACGGATGTTAGAATTTGTAATCTATACTACTGAACGGATCTCTATGAAATTTAGCATAGATTTGAGGATAGTCTGGAAGAACACATATGATACTCACTTTTTTAATTCCACGCAGACGCGGTCGCCGGCGACAGCTAGTACAATATATATGACGATTAACTATTTAAATAAAACTCGCAGAACAAACAGCTGACGTCAAATAATTAGTTACATTAAAAATACCGAAGTACGCAATCTGTCGATGATAGAATTATGCAGAATTTAAATAAACAAATTATGAATTCTTCTTAAAAATACCAATACGTTTGTTTGAAAATATTTTAAAGGTTGTTCAAAGATATGAGTTCAGTGCCACTGCCGTTCATTTCAATGCGTTCCAAATCATGCATTTGTAAACAACATTTTGCACACATATTTCTTCAATGACGTTTAAATTGTGAAATATAAGATTTTAGAATAATGCTTAAAGAAGACTTATAATTAATTAATTGCCATTTCATGCTTAAAATCGATCAAATGATTCATTAGATTTTATTATCCTGCGTGTAACGGAATCTTCTCGCAAACTGGAAAGTTTTGCCCTGCCCCGCGTAACTACCTAAAATTACATTCTGTGCATTTGATATAAAAGCTTAATACAAAATCATGCAGTGTGCAACGCGGCTGCACAAGATTGGCACCTGTCAACCACCGCCATACCACGTCACCGCAACAATTATTATGCAGCGTTTGCAATGGACGTTCTAATACTCCAGCACTAACGGTCAGATAATTGGAGTAATTTGTTCTTTATCTGTTTTTACGTTAGACATTGAAATTAAAAAAAATAGTATTAAAAGGTTTTGAACTAGCTAAAAATTTTTTTTCATTGTAGGAAGACTCAGACTGATAAAGAGGGAAATAGCAACGGGAACACTAAGGTCATCTTCAACACCCGTGGAATACCAGATGCTGGCTATCAAGACAGTTTACTTCTCGAAGAACTTAAATGTAGAATTATAAATATTTAGAAAAGAGCCCGTTAAATGTTAATTGTGTCATTTTTTGCTACAATTTCAATAATAGAAGGTCATGGTTATTCGTCTTAATGAAGTGAACCCTTGCCGCGATTTGCCAAGCTCACGTCGACCATGAGTCGACAGTACCGACCTCTATTGCGTGTCTAAACTTTTTATAACAACTCCTGTGTGATCTTAGACCTTACCTTTTTCGTAAATCGATCAGTGCATGAACATGCCTTGACCTTGTACAGTCGGGTACAAAAGTCTTCAAAATTCTTAATAGTTTTGACTTAGGAAAGTATAATATAAATTCAAACAACACAATATTATTAAACTAGCGTATTTCTTTACTTTTGCTGAGAATTCTAGTAAAAAATTCTGTGTTAGTCCCTTACATTCTCATTTAAAAACAAAGACAACAAATGTGATAACGCAAGTGTAATTGCAGTAAAAATAATACCGGATACATGTTGTAACTTCTTGAATGAATTAAAATAATGAATGACTAAAATGCATCAAAACATTATCTCAACTAAATGCCATTGAACTGAATGACCCAGTTAGCGAGAGATATTCTGACACCATTCATTGTCCGGGACCATATTGATAAGACATATGGATATATTCAGTACGTAATACTTGTTAACAAGCATATTACACGACTGATTTAGACAGAGACAGGCATCGCCAAATGAGTTCAGGGGTAGTGAGTAAATTATAAAATAAACCAGCTTTTGCCCGCGACGCCGTGCTCGTGGAATAAAAAAACAAAATTGATTAGCCTACGTGTTCTTTCAGACTATCCTTTACATCTATGCCAAATTTCATCGAGATCCGTCCATCCGTTTAGGCTACAAACTCTAACAAACATCCATCCATCCATCTAAACTATCGCATTTATAACATTAGTATGACTAAGATGTAGAAATCAAGTCAGTTTTATTAACCAAAAATTAGACTAGTTATTTATAATCGTTTCGTTTTAATTAAAAAAAAGTATTATATTTTTGCAACTGACCCCCCTCAATTATTGGCTATGCTTTCGTAAACGGCTGGCGACGCCGATGCAGACACTATCTAGTGACAAGATTTGCTATCTAAAATCGTGGAATGCCTGAAAAAAAAGATGGTTACTTTTATTAACGTCTTATTAATGTATGTAAAAATATTTATTTATTTAATTTTAATAAAAATTAATCTACACAAATCATAAATTAATCTCATTTACATAATCATAAGATGTCCAATTTTATACACAAATGTAGCCATTAATAAAAGTGTAACAAAAAAATTCTCTCTCCGACTGTACAGGTCGCCGAATTTTCTACACAATTTCTATCAATTACACGCACACCGTGTCCATTCCTATGTGTATCCCGCCTTAATTCTTATGAGACGTCATGCGTTGATTTTCGTATTTATCTTTTTTATTACCACGCGTTACTAATTAGAATGTACCATGATCTTATGTAACCGAGTAAATTCAGCCACGATTTTTTGACCTCCCATGAGTTGGACTAGATTTAGTTTGTTACAATACGAAAAATTAAAAAAAAAACATGTACTTGATTAAGAACGAAAAGATTAAAAAGTATATAATAACGTATACTTACCTACATGTGTATAATCTGTAGCTTTTTTTCTACAAGACAAAGACATTTGCATATTTTATCTGTGAAAGAAAGATAACCGTTTAAAAAGTCGGAAACGTACATAATCTGTGTTTGCCAGCTGGTTGGATCAGGGTATAGTTTTTGTAGCAAGGATGAAGTGTGGCCTGAAAATGTGTTTCGGATCAATCATCTAATGCGGTTAGATCCTACACTAATTTTAAATTTAGAAGAAAAAAAATAACCGTCAACTCGCGACTTGCGTCCTGTTTTTAATATAAGCGATTTATAGAGGAACCACATTGATTTATATTCAGGATACTACAGGAAATAGTATCGTAATTGTTACCTATGAGTACAATAGAAACGGAGTCGAATTAGGAAACTGAGATCTGTCTAAATATGACGTCATTGTGAAAATAATTCACTACTTTTTATATAATGTTTTTTTACTACTATTTTTTATATAATATGTA
>DVQH01001916.1:0-11209 GCA_018231625.1 Papilio phestus | reverse complement strand
CTCTCTCTCTCTCTCTCTCTCTCTCTCTCTCTCTCTCTCTCTTTCTCTTACTCTCACTTTATTATTTTTCTCACAATCTCATTCCATTGTTAGTTCTGCTGGTGTTGTAATGGTGTGTAGCTACTTTTCAATCTTTTCGAATTATTCTACATGACAACCCAAGTTTCTGTTGTGTTGTGTGTGTTTATTTATAGCAACTCATAACACACATAGAGAGAGAGAGAGAGAGAGAGAGAGTAGAACCAGCCAAACTAGTCGACTGTATATTACTTTGCACTTACCACTGTCATCTCAACACAAAACAGCCTTGATGATGACTGCCAGTGTCAAGGAATTTCGATTTGATTCAAACATATAAAGGGTGTCCCATTATTTTGTCTTTAACTTTTGCTGTTTCCAAGTTCAATCAAGCAAAAGTTTGAAAATTCAACTTTTCGAATTCTCAGAATTCTTTATCTCAAAGTTTGAATAGTTTGAAAACTTGTACATTGAAACTTTATTAATTAAAAATTTTATCTTGTAGTTGAAAAGAGAGTAAAGTTCACAAAGTTTGAGAAACTTGATATTTAAATCATTTTAACAAATCTTAGTTTTATATTTGAGTTAACTTTTTTTTCAAAACATATTTGGTTAACACGTGAGAATAATTTGATAAAATTAAAAAATTGAATATTTTTAATAAATTTTTTTTTATATGAAGAGTGATTCACTTTATATCAATTTCATTGTCGTTTTTTTTAAAAATATATTTTATATGATTTTTAAATAAAATTAGAACACCCATTACATACTCATATTTTGAAGTCAGTTCATATGACGTTTATATGTGGCAACACCCGAAAACATTCAAAATCGATATATATATACTGCACATTCATCATTATTTTTCTTAATATTTTTTTCCACACAAGCACACAAATTATATTGGTTATAATAATAATAATAATAATTATTATTATTATTAGACACGCAAACAAAACGTTTAATTTAGATATATATATAAGAAGATTAAGAAATTTTAACATCTATAAAAGATTGATTGATTGATCTGATAATTTGGTATCTCTGTGTTAGTCCGATTAGTTCCGTATTGCGTAACTGTAGAACTATTTCTCTTACTTGTAGTAGAGAGAGTGAGAGATAGAGAGAGAGAGGGTTTGAAAGAGGCTCTCTAGTTGATTGGAGTGTCTCTGGCAGTCGGAAAGTCTTTGTACTTTTCTCTCTCTCCTCTCTCTCTTTCTCTCTCTCTCTCTCTCTCTCACTCACTCTCTCTCTCCCTCTATTTCTCCCCTCTCTCTCACTTTCTCTCTCTCACTCACTCTCTCTCTCCCTCTCTTTCTCCTCTCTCTCTCTCTCTCTCTCTCTTGAGTAAGTGTCATCACTCGAGTCTCATCAAATTTGATTTATACTCATCTACACTCGACTTTATTTTCAAGCTTTCATGTTCTTGCTCTCTCTCTCTCTCTCTCTCTTCTTTCTTTTGATAGTTTCCGCTCTTTATATAAAAAGACCCAAGAGAGTCGTACCTCACTCTTTCTCTCTCTCCTTTCTACACTCTCATCTCTCTACTAGTATATATTTCATGTATTGTGTCATATCAACGACTGTCAGTGTCAGGGACTGTTGAATTCTCTCTCTCTCTCTCTCTCTCTCTCTCTCTCTTCAAATTGGCACTCTCATTTCACTCTCAATGTTAGGTTCACTACGTCAACGCAACCTTTCGGCCGGGCCTCATCTTGATTTTGAGGATACTTAAAAATTTATTATTATTATTAATATAAAAAGTGTGTTTGCTTTTGGGAAATATTTGAAAAAAATTTATTATTTATTTTATATAATATTGGTACTTATTTGACATGAAAAAAAATTTTTAAATTGGATTTTTGCTTTAAAATTTTATATATTAATTTGTTGATTTTTGCTTTTTTGACGATTGAGAGACTGAGAGAATGAAATGAATTATGTATTTAGTGTTATTATTATAAGAGAGATAGAAAAAATGAGAAAACGAGAAAGAGAGTGAGTAGTAGTGATATAGAAATGAGTGTCATGCGATGATGTGAAGATGATGATGATGATGTGAAATGCAATAATAAATATGCTAAGGTTAAAACTGAAAGAGAGAGAGAGAGAGAAAAGCAAAGTGGGACTGTTAAGAAAGAAAGAGGGAGAAAGAAGTGAAAGAATAGCCAAAGTGGGACTGTTTGAGAGAATGCGAGTGAAAAAGAGAAGAATAAAGTGGGATTGTTTAAATAGAGAGAGAAAGAGAGAGATATCGACTGAATGTGACTAAGTAGAGATTTCCAGATTTATGAAGGTGAGGGATTCATCATCAACAATGATACTTTTTTTTATGTAAGTCACAGAGGTGGCTGACTGGCGGAAGCGGAAGTGGTGGCGGAATGTGACACTGGTGTGGAGCCGGGTCTGGTTATTGCGGTTGTTGTTGCCGTTGTAGTCGGTGAAGGTGATTGTGATGATATTGTGCTGCTTGTTGATGTCGGGTAGAACTGGTTTCGAAGCTGCGAAGTGCTGGCGCTGTGATGCAAACCGGAAGTGGCCGGTGCCACTAAACCGGAAGGTCTACTACTAGCAGTAGTAGTGGTGTTGGTAGGTACCGAGGGTTGTGTCGGTACTGGTCTCGGGTTTCCCGGTGGCACACCCGCTGCGGCTCCATACGCCACCGCATTGGTCAAACTCGAAGACCTTCGAATCGAGGAGGGTGAGGTTGGGTTAACTGGACCCGTAACCGGCTGATGAGGTCCGTTTACACCCGGCGGTGAAGGCGAATTGGTGCCGTATAGAATCCGCCGGGTTTGTTCCTCACGAATCTGGTTCAACGAGATCGTCGGCGCCGGTGTCGGCTGCTGCGGGTTGCTCGAAAGACCCTGTCCTCCGCCACTGTGCTGCGAGGTGTTCAGGGTGAAGTTTTGCAACATTCGCAACATCACCTCGTCGTTGAAGAGCTGAACCTTTGCGGCGGGTGGTGCCGTGCTTCGACTGCTTGACGAAGTCGGACTACTGTTACCCGAGCCTGTTGTCGTGGTTCGAGGTGGTTGACTAACCGGTGGTTTCGCCGATATTGTACTTGGTGGTATAGCGGTAGGCGTGACGGTAGCGGGAAAGTCAATCACCGGTGCCACTTTGGTGATTGGCGACGAGGAGACCTGTTGCCACTGTTGCAGTGCTTGAATCTCAAGCAACTGCCTTTCTTCCATCACTTTGCGTTCCTCCTCGTGTCTGGATATTAGTAAAATCAAGTTAGTTTGCGTTAATAATTTAACACCGAGAAAACACCCTCACCTTCGTACCAAATGGTCAAATTCTTGATCCAACGAATTCGGGTCAGGTTCCAGGTTGCTTTGAGTCTAAAGAATACGTTACAAGAATTATTAGCAACTATCACGCACAGAGTGAGCTGCAAATATATTTGTAAACTGTTGCAAATATATTTACAAATAAAGAAATTTGAAAAAGCAGTGCATTATTTTGAAAATATATTTACAAAATCTATTCAATCGCATTTACAGAAGCAAATATGCTTACCGTTTCCGGTTGAGCTGGTTGGCAGTTCACCGCGTTGCTACTACTACTACTTCCCGGCGTTTTGGCGGGAGACGGTGGCTGCGATGATGGAGCGGTGGTCACTGGTTGACTAGTTGAACTTTGACCCGAGCTAGACTCCGTTGGTGGTGGGGGTGGCAGTGGTGAAGACGACTGATCGGCTTGCCGGTGACTCTGTTGCGCCGCGACAATCTGCTCTCGTTGCTCCTGCAGTTGCTTGAGAAACTGTGCATTGGTGTGTCCGTTGTCCAGTGACACCGACCGAGTGTTTTTCAGTGGCACTCGCTCGAAGGTCGAGCTTGGCGTCGAGCCAAACCCAGCGGCAAAGAGACCCATGTTTTGTTGCAATCCAAGCAACACGTGATGCACGGCTTGTTGCAGCAGAATCTGTTGCTCCTTGGCAGAGAGCTGCGCCAGACTGACCGTTTCGGTTAGGGTTCCCACCTCGCACGTCTCAGTCTGCGTGCCGACGGTTTCCGTGTACGAGGAGACCACTTCGGGGTGGAATTCGGTCTGACACGATACCTCCTTGACAGGGATCCGGATGTAGACTCGAACTGGATTCAGATTGGTCGAAGGTCGACGCGAGGAAGGCAACGAGCTAGTTTGGGTCACTGCCACCTTGGCCAGTGGACCCGATGGCTTTTGACTTCCCGATTCGGGTGGTTGTTCGTGTTCTTCGAGTCCCACTGGATAGTCTGTGTAGGTAAAGATAATAATTCTTTTAGAATATACATTCACCAAATTCAACACTTGGTTAGGTTTTAAGTTTTAAGTTTTAAGTTCCCGTACAAAAATACTGGTTTAGTTTTTAAAGTCATATAGCCATAAGTTAAACTTAAACACCGAACCAAACAAAAAAAAGTCAAACTTACTGGTGAGATACTGTTGCAACACCTCATTGTTGCCAGAGGCGACTTCACTCAAGTTAGCCGC
Organism: Papilio phestus; assembly: GCA_018231625.1. NCBI lineage: Eukaryota > Metazoa > Arthropoda > Insecta > Lepidoptera > Papilionidae > Papilio > Papilio phestus. The sequence continues at coordinate 6,709 of DVQH01001916.1, read as the reverse complement.
CACCTCATTGGCGTTGGAAGTAGGCACCATAGGCCCGGAACCAGCAGCACTATTAGCTGGAACCTTAGTTCCATCCTCCAATTCGATCGGTTTGGAAAGATCCAAAGCCGAGGCATACCTCCTCATGATACTGACATAGGGATAGGTGTGATAGCTTGAATCATTGGTCGAGTTGGTCATCTCGGGACTGGTCGTATCGGGTGGACCCGAATTGGTGTTCGAGAAACACCCGTCCGAGTGATGACCATCATCCTCGAAGTCATCCTCCAGTGCTGCTGGCGGTTGCTGTGATGGTTGGGTCGCTTCAACTGGTCCATTCACCAGACGAGTGGGAATTTCCGTTTCCGACAAGGCTTCCGAGGCACTCTCGTAGGAACTGGAACTGATCGAATTCTTCGAATCCGAGTGAATCACCTCACCGGTTGATGCGGGTACCGCTGCGTCCAGACTGGTGTTCACCGAGTCATCCTACCAAATTAAACACATAAGTTATTAAAATCAACAGTTTTCTCACCCTTTATCTAAATCCCCATATCCAAACTGACTGATTGAAAAGTTGACTTAACAATTCATAATTCAAATAATATAAGTAGCAAAATAACCAAAACATCTAAATTATTTTTTGACACTCTAATTTGAATATAACTTATTTATTCTGATCAGTAAAAACATTATTAGCAAAAAGAAAAGTTTAAGTCATATTTAAAGTTTTTGGTGATTTAAAAATCATCATAATTTATAAGTCCCTAATTAATTAAAACCCTTCAATATCCAAACTTCTTCCCTTTATCTGAACTACTCTCAAGTCTCAAAAATGATTCAGTTCGGATATCGGAATGAATACTGTACTACCCATAGTAACAAATAAAACATAAATGAGAAATTCACAAACTACGTGACAATTTAACTATTTCTAGTACAAAAGACGTGGCTACTCAAAGAGCAAACCAAAGCCAGCAGTCAAGTCTATGAGTAAAATACATTAGTCACGTTCTTTGTGAATTGCTCATTTGTTTTATTGGCAACTCTGTTATTCTGGTACAAAAGTAGGTTTACCTTGAGAAGAATGGGCGAGGTTTGCGAGTAGGAGTCCTTAAAATTGGCCCCTGCCACATCGGAAGCAGAACCCTCGGTGATGGTAGCACACGTGCTAATGGCGGGAGGAACTTCACAGGGAGTAACGGTAAAACGGGACAACTTTTTCGGTTGTCCCGTAGGTTCAGTTAGAACCTCCGACGGAGTAGGCGAAATTGACTGCGGTGGCGGTGGAGACAAACTGGTCTGAACATTCGAATCAACCACTACAATGGGACAAGCTGTAGCCGCACTCAGTGTGTGATCAGGCGAGGGTGACTTCGAAAGGGAAGACTCCGCAACGGGAGTCACCGAGAACCGAGATCCACGACGAGCTGGGCTACCGTTCGAATCTGGTGGAACCAAACTGGACGGTGGCGCCGGTTTCGACTTGGTTGGTGCGATAATACTGGCAAGAGATTGCTCCAGCGAAATAGCAGAACTGGTAGAAGTCGTCGAAGTCACGGGTGCTGGAACCGAAGTTGGTACCGAAACCGAAACTGGTGCCGGAGGTGAGGAAGCCTTCACTGGTTTCACCTCTGGTGCCACCGCCACTGGAGCAACGACAACCGGTTGTGGCGGTTGTTGTTGGGTCTGTGCCACCACAGCAGAGGCTGCCTGTTTCAACAGTTGCAACGAATTATCCTCGTTCCCCTGGGAACCGGGACGACTCTTCGAATCGTTGGGTGCAGAGTGGATATTAGTGGGCGGAGCTTGACTTTGCGGCGGAACTCCACCAGAACCGGAAGTGGCATTCTTCTCCGTAATGAGATGAGCATTAAGCTGACTGGCCACCTGAGCCGCTGCCGGTGGGTGGTGCTGCGAGCTCGAGTTCTGCAGCACATGCGCAGCTGGGGTTGCGGTTCCCGAGGAGGTCGGTGCAAAGATCTCCGTCAACTTTGATTCGAGGAGATTCGCTTGGATATTATGCGAGATGTTCGAGTGGAGTGTCTTCTCGATATCTTGTTCCAATTCTACAACGCAACAAACAAACAAAGATCAATCAGTATTCACTTATCAAAATAAAACTTTACAAAATCGAAAAATTATTTCAATATAAAACTTAATAAAATTGCGAATTTACACATATAAATACTTGAATATTTAATTTTGCAAATTTTATCCAAGAAGAGATTGGCATAAAAGTGCGACAAAATTGAGAGTTAGTTCAATTGAAAACATATAGATGGCGTGTCACACTTTCAAGCCAATAAAGTAATCAATTTACAAAATTCGAGGACAATTTTAGAAAAATCGTAATTTTTTAAGTAAAAAAAGAATAAACTCGAAACAAGCCAATAACAACAACAACACTTACTCTTGGTGGTGTTCACCTTAACCGAAGAGGCGGGCAACGAAGCGGACGGAGCAAGTGGTTGTTTCGAAACACTGGCAGAGGTCTGAGCGGTCGATACCGGGGGAACCTTTAGATAGAGGGAGGGGTAAAGGGGAGAAAGAGATAACTTTAATAAAATCCAAACGAAAAAAAAAATTCATTCAAAATCAACTTTTCGGGGAGATTGATATTGAGAGAAGGGAAACCAAAAAAAAGCAAAAACCAAAGAAAAGAGTGAAGAACAGATATAAAGAAAGAAGATAGAATAGTATAGATATATAAAAAACATAAACAGTTACCAGAGAAGCAGCAGAAGTGGTGATGGGGGGTGGTAAGACAAACTGAGGGGGTTGAGTTGTCTCCGCCGGAAGTGGAGGTGAAGGTGGACGTGAAGTACCGGAAGTGGTGCCAATGACTCCCATTGTTGCTACTGTTGTTGATGCTGATGATGCAATCACGGGTGGTGTCGATGGTGCCGCGGGATTATTCGAGGTCCCCGAAGTTTGACCTCCGGTCACCGATAATACCGAAGGCTTGTTGTTGTTGTTGCTAATTGTTGCGGTCGAGGTGAGAGTTGTCGATGATGATAATGTTGATGTTGATGACTATCAATCACAATCACACACAAGACGATTCACAAGAGTGAGAGAGAGAGAGAAAGAGAGAAAAGAGTAGAAAGAGCGAGAGAGAGAGAAAAAGAGAGAGACACGAGAATTGTTAAGAACGCGTCCAGACAGACATACAATAATATATATATTTATAAGCAAAGACAAGAGAAATAATGAAAGGGGAGAGAGAGAGAGGTAGAGAAAGGGAGGAAAAGAGAAAGAGAGAGAGAGAGACCTAGCGAGTGATATAATTACCTCACTACTACTGGTGGGAGTGCTTGATGAACTGGACTGAGAAACTGCTGGTTCCAGTGAGTTCGGTTGTTCGGATGATGAAATGGCCGTAACTTCGGAACCTGGCGAAACCGAGGACGAGTTGGGTATCTGATCAATCGGACCGGAAGTCTCAGGAGGCATCGAAACAGTAGAAGAGGCCACCGAAGTAGTACCAAGGGTAGCAGAGGAGGCCATTGAAACCGTGGACTGAGCCGCTGAAGAACTGGCCGAGTTTACGGTACATGGTGGCACAGTTGATGACGTAACCGGTAATTGTTGTTGTTGATTATTATTATTCGTAGTATTAGAATTATTAGTGGCCACTAAGTCGTGTACCACAAGATTAACGGTGGAATTCGCTGCGGAACACGCCGCAGAGGGGTTATTGTAAACCGTGTTCTCCGGGGAACCTTCTACAACAAGAGAGAGAGAGAGAGAGAGAGAGAGAGAGAGAGAGAGATACGTTATTGATGAAAGGGGTCACCCTTCTACCCAAAACTAACCATTAGGCCCGGCGGCAAACACAGCCACCGTTTCCTCCATCATATTAACCGGAATCTCCGTATGTCGGTACTGTTTCTGCTGTTTCTGGATCATCTCAAACCGACTGTTCGCCTGGGCACTGGTTTCCGGGTGCTCGGTGGCATCGATCTGCATCTTTTGGGTTAACAGCAAATTCTGTCGGTCCTTGAGCAACAGTGAGATCTGATTTTTGATCAACAACGAAACAATTCGAACGTCCTCCTCCGCGAGAAAGCCGGTTTCAACCTGATTACCAAAAAAAAGAAGATTTATTTAGAAGAGATATGACTTGAAAAAAACAAACAAAAATAGAACAAATTTTTCTTGCTAGTAATTTTAAAGTAATGATTTTTCAAATTCAAGTTATCAGAATTAACCTTTTCGATCCAAATAAGCCTTATATTGCTAATGGAATGAGCGGGACAGATACGTCCCGATAGCGCCTTCAGGATCGAAAGGGTTAAATCAGTATTTAAGGTAAGTGATCATGATTTAAAGTAAATTAATTTTCGTTTACTAACCAAAATAACTTTTTTTAAATCTGATCAACATATTGGTAAAATACTGACAATTTACAATTAAAATTGACATTTTACAGAAAATACTGACCAGAGTTTGATTTTCTAACTGACCAAAAATACTGACATTATAGTTTTTTAATCTACTGACCATTTGCATTATAATGCACATTATATTTGCAAATAATAATTATACTAACCAAAATATTTATTCCCATTTAACTACTTGCTATAAAAGAACACAAAAACTACTGGCAAAAAACGATTTCACCAACAACAAAAAGAACCAAACAACACTAACCAAAGCCTTGGTGACATCATCCACGGATTCCTTGTCAAAATTGAATCCAAACTGCAACGCCTCATTCTGCTTGTACTTCTCCTTCCTCTTCTTGGCATCGGTGACAAAGATACGCAACTCCACTTGCGAATCATAACTAGCCACCGCTTCATCCCTCGCCACAAACTCCACCTTGAATCCTGTGTCCTCTTGAAAGAAGTCATGCTGAAGTAACTCCTTCACCGTAGGTCTCTCCTCTCGTTTAACCTTGATACACATCTCAATAATCTGCTTAACCTCCGAGGTTTCCACCTTGGAAAGAGAGTTCGGTGGAACTCCAGTGGAAACCTTTTTGTAGATCTGCGCGGGTGAAGTGCACTCCGAATAGGGATACTCTCCGGTGGCCATTTCGAGCATACACATTCCGAAAGCGTAGACATCGACTGATTCGTCATAGTGTTCCTCGTACATTTCGGGTGCCATGAATTCCGGTGTGCCAATCACCGACTTTGCGAAAGACCGGTTCTTGAGCGTGGCCAGTCCGAGATCACCAATCTTGACCGAACCAGTGGTACCAGTGATAAAGATATTGTCACATTTCAGATCACGGTGGATGATGGGAGGGGTTCGCGAGTGGAGAAAGTTGAGACCCTTCAAGATCTGACGACACCACGATTTGAGTACCTTTAGGTTGATCTTCTTGAAGCGCTTCAGGTACCTGGTATCACGAGTATACAAAAATATATATTAATTAATTAATTAATTATTAATTTCCTATATATTAATGAAAAGTATGGTCGTGGTTTTCTATGTTTCATGTTCATGTTCTACCATTTTTTGGTATTCTGCCACCCACATTTTTGTACTGCAAGAGTTACTCTACTTCCACTGTGCTTAACAGATTCAAATCTAACTTTCGTTGTTGTGATTCGAATTCATCACCAATTCGAATCTAACTTTCACTGTAGTAATTCAAATTCATCATCGATTCGAATCTAACTTTCTGTGTTATGATTCGAATTTTATTCCGATTCGTTTCAGTTTAGTCTTTAAGTACGTAAATTTAGCCCTCTATCGAACTAACATGCTTGTTCGAATTAAAATTAAGCCTAACGGTTCTCTGTGTGAGGTAAATATATTTTTAAAAAATTAAATGAATAATTAAAATAATGATACAAAATCGTTAACTTATCTACAAGTTTGAATTTATGAGAACCCATGAAACTCTACAGTTAATTAAAATTGTTTATATTATTATAATATATATAAAAATAATAATTGATATAAATCACAAGAAAATATATTTAACAGTTTTCCTATTTCACTGGAATTTTTTTCCTTCCAAAACCATTTATCTTTATCTCTACCCTTAAATCTCACCCCCAACCGGAAACACGGTTGACCTTCTACTACCCTCTACACCATTATCATCATCATTATCATCCTCGTTGTGTCATCATTACACATATTCAGATTAATGATATTGTATGTCATCATCATTACAATACACACATACATACATATATCTATAGAGAAACACACATCAACACAATCACTAGATTATTATTTATTTGTAATAATAATAATAGTATTATTATTATTTATTTGTAATAATAATAGTATTATTATTATTACATTACATATGAAAAACCAAACAAACACACACAGACATATTATTCCCGGAAACCTTTCGGTGGAACACTCCGGTTTGGGGTTATATGAAATATGTGTGTGTGTGTGGGTTGAACTTGCCAATTTACCAATTTGCTTAATGGACTTCTTACTCTCTCTCTCTCTCTCTCTCTCTCTCTCTCTCTCTCTCTCTCTCTCTCTCTACCCCCACACTCTATTTCCATCATTTCCGAGAACATTCTCGAGAAAGAGAAAGAATAAATGAACTACCACCTTAGCAACAACCAAATGTTCCTGGGAACATTTCCTCTCTCTCTCTCTCTCTCTCTCTCTCTTATCTACCCCTCCACCCAATGTCAATCTACATGAATGAGTAAGAGAGAGAGAGAGAGAGAGAGAGAGAGAGAGAGAATAAATGAACTACCACCTTAGCAACAACCAAATGTTCCTGGGAACATTTCCT
>DVQH01001915.1:0-11214 GCA_018231625.1 Papilio phestus | reverse complement strand
TGGGCATTCCGTAATGATGTGCAGCACGGATTCACCCCGTGCTGAGTCGCAGATGCAGGAGGGGTTCTCCTTGCACTTGAATCGATTCAAATATTCGGAGAACCCCCCGTGCCCAGTTAACACCTGAACCAAAACGGGATCCAACTCAATCCTTCTCAGTGTAGGGTAGGCGCTCACGGCGTCGGGGAAGAAGAGCTTCGTTGTAGAGGCCGTGACTCCTTCCACATAGCGCCTGTTCCATCTGTCAAGCGTATCCAGACGAATCTGTCGCTTGACATATGAAACAGGGCACCTTTCATAATTTGGTTTGGTCTTCATTCCGACTGCGGCTGCCTTTGCTAATTGGTCCGCTCTCTCATTGCCCTCCATCCCCGCGTGTGCTCTCACCCAGTAAACTTTCAAAACTTTCCCTTGCTCTCTGGCTTCTTTCACTCCTTCCCTTATTTTCTCAGCGAGAGGATGGAGGGAAACGCCACTCTTAAGTGTCTCGAGAGCGGATCTTGAGTCGGAATAAAGACCAAAGGTCCTTTCATTGCTCTTCACAACATACTTCACGGCCTCGCTCAGGGCCAGCAGTTCCGCCTGGTAAACGGTGCAGAAGTTTCCCAGCTTTAATTTCCGGCAAGAAATCTCCGCGGCGCTATTCCATACTGATAGCGCCGCGCCGACCTTGCCGTCAATTTTGCTGCCGTCGGTGTAAATGTTTACATCAACGGCAGCTCGCTGGTCAGCTTCGTCACCGTCGGCCAGGCAGTCGAACTGCAGGCCCTCCTGCAGCGCGGGGTGCGCAGAGTTTTCGAATTTTACCTGTCTCTCTAGTACAAGGTCTCCTAATACTTGCTGGGTGTGACCCTTTTTTACCTCATAAAAAAGGGCCGCTTCGTTGACACGAAGGTCTAGAGGAAGCAACCCAGCAAGTATTAGCGCCGAGTGCAGAGAGACGGTCCTATAGCTTTTTGCAATCTTCTGCGCAAACCCGCGCTGCACTTGCCTTAATAGATTTTGGATGCCCTTCCTCCGCGCCGCCGGGGCCCACACACTGGCCGCGTATAGGATGATGGGCTCCGCTACCGCAACGTATATGGTCCTGATGACCTCGGGGTTTAGTCCCCACGTAGTCCTCGCTGCGGTTGACAGTTGACGATAAAGGCTTTGCGCTTTTCGACAAACTGTCGCAACATGCACTTTAAAACTGAGCCTATCGTCAACTGTCAACCCCAGGATCTTCATTTGCCTGGTGAGCTTAATGGGTCTCCCGCCCATGCTCAGTCGTGGTGTGTCGTGCTTCATCTTTCTGGTAATTACCATTGCCGAGGTCTTATGTGGCGCGAAGTTGAGTTTATTACGAGCACCCCACTTCCGAACATGCTCGAGAGCACCATTGGCTGCACCTTGCACGTCGGTGGCTCCCTCCCCCGAGAACATCAGGACCACATCGTCGGCGAACGCCTGGCATCGGACGCCCATCTCCTCCAGTTCCACCAGGAGCGGATTCAGCAGCAGGTTCCAGAGCGTAGGTCCCCCAATGGATCCCTGCACGCACCCTTTGGTGGGCTCGCGGGTCCACTCGGCGCCCGCGTACCTGACGCGCACTTTTCGATCACTTAAATAATGATCGAAAAGGCGCCGCAAGTTTAGGGGACACCGAGTTTCGGCGAGCCTGCACCTGATCGCCGGCCACCAGGCGTTATCGAAGGCTCCCTCTATGTCTAATGATACCAGCACAACAAGCTTCCGTCTTTCGACTTCAGCCCGAATGTACTGGATCATGACATAGAGGGAGTCCTCGGTACTACGCTGCGGCATGAAGCCGTATTGGTGCCGGCTGATCGTAGGTGCAGTGTGCCATCGGACCCGCCTCACCAGCATTTTTTCGACTATCTTGCCCATTACCGGCAAGAGGCCGATAGGTCTGAATGCTTTGGGGTGCGTGTAGTCGTCCTTATTGGGTTTCCTAAGCACTGCAACCGCTGCCTCTTTCCATCTCCTGGGGAAGCACGCAAGGGCCAGGCAACGGTTTGCAATGGACAGGAACACCGCTGGATCCAGGGTGATGGCGGCAAGACAAATGTCCGCTGTGAGACCATCGGGGCCAGGCGCCTTTTTGGGATTAAAGCTTGACGCAGACCACATGAGTTCGTGCATTTTAAATGGGGGATCGCATATGTCATTATGCGACCCCTCATTCACACTATTTGCCATTTTTCTTATTTCCATGTGGTCCGCGTCATCCTCCCCTTCCCGGTCTTCGGGGTAAAAGGTCTCAGACAGGAGCCTGGCAGATTCCTCCCCAGTCAAGACTTTACCGTCTTTCAAGAGGGGGAGGTCTTCATGTCTCACAGCGGTACGGCCTATCACCCTGTATATCCCATCCCACATGGTTTCTCGTTCCTGGCGGCAGCAGAAGTCTTTCCAACTCTGAGTCCGAGCCCTTTTCACCTCGAGCAGGTAGTTCTCCTTGGCGTGGATATACTGTTGCACGACCCAATCTCTGCGAACCGACGCCGCGCAGGCTATCCTTCTCTTCTGCCTCAAAACTACCGTTTTGAGACGAGAGAGCTTTTCGGACCACCAGGGCAATCCTGTCCTACCCCTCCTAGAGACCACCGGCATGGTATCATTACAGGCTTCTATCACGGTTTCCATGTAGCTATTCACCTTTCTCTCAAGCTCTTCCTTTCCAGTCACCTTATTTACCTCTTCTACCGTAATCCTCCTTTCTTTCCATTTTGAGGCGAGTTTCTCTCGAAACTCGCCCCAATTAGCTTTCTTCGTGTTGTACTTCCGGGTGGAGCGACAAATGTCCATGCCTGGGGATCTCTGGAGTCTTACGTCGAACAGAATTGCCCTGTGGTCCGAACTAGATATATCGTCTGCGAGACGCCAGTTCCCCACCCTCCCGAGTATTGCGGCCGTGCACGCAGTGATATCCACGCAGCTGGTGTACCTTTTTCCTCCACGAATGGTATGAAAAGTAGGCTCAGACCCAGAGTTGAGCACATGCAGACCCAGCTCGTCCAGTTTGGCTGCGACTTCCTCCCCCCGCTTGTTTGTGGCTCGACTTCCCCACCATGAGGACCACGCGTTCACGTCGCCGCCAAGTATCACGCCGGCAGTACCCAGTTTCTCCACGATAGAGCCAATCGAGTCCAGGTAAGGTTTGACGGGCTTATTTGGCTCCAGGTAGACAGACACCACGCCTACCTCCCATGCCACGGTCCTCACTTTTGCAACAGCAATGTTGCAAGTAGTGAGATCCGGACAGTGGGTGATAGACAAGGTGTCGTCGAATAGTACAATGGCTGCCTTAACCACGTCCTCCACCCCTCGGTTGGCAGCGCATTGTACTACCCTCGTACCTGGATGCTGCCTCATCTCCCCAGTATTGCCAGTATACGGCTCCTGGACCAAGGCGAAGGAGAGTTTCCTTTCCTTCGCCTCTGTGATTAGCTCTGCCGTGCAGACACCGGATCTCTGCAAATTTGCTTGCACGGCGTGATAACAGCGCTGCCGGGCATGAAGAATGCCGGAGGCACCTGGGACCACCTTAGCAATAAGCCACGGTGGCCCGCGCGAGCGCCTCCCACCTTCTTCTCACCGGGCAGTCGTCGCTAAACGAATTGTGGTCCCTCCTGTCGGCTTTGGCCTTGAGGCAGTTCCGACAGGATGGTGGATCCCCAGCCTGCCAACCAGTGCACTCGGACCTGAGGTGTGGACCACCACAGTGGCTACACACATCCGTTTGTTCGGTGCATAGCCTCTTCGGGTGCCCGTACCCCAGGCACCGTGAGCACTGGACGAGAGGAGATTGGTCGACCGCCTGGACACGCTGCAAGTCCACATGTACTGTTCCTGCCTCCGTCAGCCTCTGCCACAGTTTAGGCGAAACCTTCAAGATAATGTGGGATGTTAGCGGGTTCCTGGCCCTCTTCCTGTACCGTACCTCCATCCTGATGTCCTCCTTTGACAGATTGTCAAGCAGGGCCTTATTTTGGCTTTTTATAGCCTTTATGACGTCGTCGTCTTCGATGGAGGTAAGTACATTCAACAACTTAACTAGAGGGTCTTTGTTTTTAATATCCTCCACTTGCAAACCGCCGCCTACACTTCGAAGCCTATCTTTAACCTTTTCCAATTCCCCTTCCGTGCTGCACCCCATAATAACTTTCCTATCCTTGGCCTTTCTTACGCTATCTACCCTAATCCCTTCATCTTTTGCCTTTATGGCTTTTCTTATCTTGTCCAATACTTGCTCTCCAGTATCTCTTTCATCTTCTGACCTGATAATTACCGAGTGTGTTGCCCTTACACTCATAGGTGATCTTTGGGCCGTACCCGCCGTTACGCTTGCGTAGGTGCCCTTTTCTAATTTGTTTCCTACTTCTTTCAGTTCTTCTCTCAGACTTTCAACTTCTTTAGTGCTCTTCTCTAGCTGTTTCGCATGGTCTTCTAGTTTCCTAATTAACTCCTCTTGCTTTTCTATATATTGTGCAGAGAAGGCAGAGAGGGGTGTCTGTGGGATCGGGGAGCCTAGACCCCCTTTGTCTATTGACCCCCCTTCCTGCGTTTCTTGGTCGAAATCTTTTCCATTCTTGATCATTTTTATTTCCGCCTCTGCCTCTTTTACCAATCGGTATAACCTTTCAAGGGCGCTAATTGTCCCTATTTTGATTTCGCCCTTTATGTTGCGAACACTATTTAATTGCGTCTTACCGGCGACCAAGCAGCTCCGCGCTTCTCTCACGCGGTCTCGCACGCTTGGTTTGTCCCCGTTTGGTGGGGCTGAGAGGCCTTCAGATCCATCTGCTACAGCCTCTTGTGTGGGCACCACTCGCTTGCGTGACACCTTTATTACTTTTTTGGGAGACGTCGGGGTCGTGGGATCCGCTCCTGCCTCCCACTCTCCAACACTTTTCCTGACGCTCAGGACCTGAGCTTCTTTGTCCACGTTTGGTGAGAGGTCATTAGCCGCTTGAGCTATTTTGTCCTTTGGGCTCCGGTCCTGGGCACCAGTCTTCTTCGGCGGGGTTCTTATTCCAAACATGTTTGGGTACACGTCAAAATTAATGAAACTTAATCTATCTTAATTGGTCAATAAACCTTGTAAAAATAAAATAAGACATACAATACTTATACCTAATACTGCGGGCAATAAACCCTGTCAATACACTTACAATTAATATACTTACAGCTAATATTGTGGGCAATAACCCTGTCAATATAACTGAATCTAATTACGGGCAAAAGCGCCGGTCAAAATATGCAAGACAAGATAAATCTTATAACTATTATTGCGGGCAATAGACCCAGTCAATATGTAATATAGACAGAACAAGACTCGACCAAAATAACAAGTAATTTAAATGCAAATTAAAATTTATTTAAATTAAACTAATTAAATCTAGACTTAATATAATATATGAAAAAAATAAAACAAAATTTTTTAAAATGACTAGATTATTTGGTCAAATCCAATATTGTCTGAAATTTATTACTAACTGTCACGTCACCCTATTTGTTTACATAAAATTCTAGGAAGTCGCTGCCTCTTTATATCTCAACTTACAAACTTTATCAAACAAAATGTCTAATATAACTTTTTACATAAACCTCCAATATCTTAGTGAAAAATAGTCCAATTTGGACGTTCGATACGTCAAACTTCTCCTCGCGATGTCTCCTTTCTAGCGCTTCTGTCACCTGGAGTCCAGCACCTCCACTTGTGGTGATACCAGTTCTCCACGTGGTCTTTATTTGTCTTATTTATATCTCTGTAATTTTTTACTGAAAATCTCTGGTTTTCACCCTGTTGGTAGATTACTTATAGGCGCTTCCAGGAATAGAATAAAAAGTATATGTCGTGGTTCTACCTTCGGATTTTTGACTATCCGAAGATTTGTTAAATCTTCTATCGTGCCTCCTAACTCTGATTGGTGTCCGATCAGGGAATACGATATCTTGTTCTTCTGCCCCCAGTGTAGGCCAACAGCTGGTACTATAATTTTGGATCCAGCACACCGGGATCTTCAACCGCGTGGACATGCGGTTTCACTAAAAGCTTAATATCTTCGACAAATTGGAGCAGAAAAGTCCAGATATGACACCAGCAGATAGGTCTCGTAAAGCCGCTTCTGGAGATGTATTGTACATCATATGTCGCTGATCTTGTTCTCGCAGCGTTTGTATTCAAAGTTTTGCAACGCTGGTTCTTGATATGTAACTTCTAGTACTTTACTGTCACTAAGGTAATGTCCACACCACCATATGCAGCTCTTCCAGGCGCAGCTGCTGATATGCTACACCAATATGTTTGCACGGTTTATACCACTTTCGCGAATTTTATTATGCGGAGCACTTTAAAAGTCGACTATATCGGGCGACCAGTTTAAATACAGTTTTTGCGGGTGGTTGGTTGACTAAAATGTGTATAAAGGATATTTAAATGCAGATATGTGCTGATAATCACGACGTCTTCCTTCACCGAAAAAGTTTCAGGTAAATGTACATATGAAAACACTTTGTTACACGATGTAATTCAAAGCCAAGATCTGCAGATTAGAAGTTAATTGCATGCTATTCCGCTAACATAATTTATCGCGAAATTAAGTAAAAAATAAACACAATGAAATAGAAAATATGGAAACAGTGGTAAAATTTTGAAACCTTACTTCAAAGGGTGTTAACTGAAAATTAGCAGAAAAATGTAATTAGTAATATTTTCAAATGTTTGTATAACTACTTTTACTGTTAAAGTTGGCAAAATTGATATATTTAAAAAAAAATACAACGGTAAAATTGGCAAGTAACAACTGGATGTTAATGCGTCAAGGGAAATAAGAAAAATGGCGATATTTGTGAAGTTGCCAATGAAATTATTTTCGACGCTCGAGAGACCGCGCCATATTTACCGACGTTCGAACAGCAATCTGAGATGACGAAAGAAAATTATACTGTGAGAACAAGTTTGCTCAAAATGGCTTTCTTGTTTTTAGAAATATTGAATTTTTTTGTTTGTTTTTATACCTAAAACTGTCTGGCTTTTTATAATTTTACGGTCATCAGAAATTTAAAGTTTAGATTCGAGTAACACAACTAGGCTTAACAAAGCAAAAGGTATCATGAGACAAAAACTTACTTAAGATTTGTGGGCTAATATAATGTCATTCTGTTTCTTACTAAGTTCTTATTAAGAATATTAAAAATCCATTTTTCTCACATTGATAAATACGTCGAAACTTTTTTTGTTACACAGAAAAGTTTTTCACTTAAATAATCTATTACGTATACTCCAAAGACGACAGGCTTTAATTATGTTGAGTCATTCAACATTGATTTATAATATTATGCTAGTTTGGACAACAGTCACGTCAACGTGGATTTTGGTCACACGTTCGTTTGTACATCGTTCGGAGAATTTGTCTACAAAACGTTACCAAATTGAACTGACTTCAAAGAGGTATTTTTGCTTAAAGATAGGTTTGGTTAAAACTTTGAAGCGCGCAAAATCATTTCTTTGTTATAATTAATGCAAATACATAATAAGGATGGACTATAAATTGTTTATTTTGATATTACTGCTGATAGAGATGTATGGACGAGCAGTACTTACAGTGCCGACCCCCCGTAGGGCAGGTTGATGATGATATAGAGATTCCAAGCTTTTATATTATATAGCTACGTATACGTATTTTTATCTAGCTACATTTTTATTTTACTAGCTGTTGCTCGCGACTTCGGCCACGTGAAATTAAAAAAATATAGCCAGTGTTACTCAGCGATAACGTAACTTTGTAACGCTAAAAGCATTTTTTAATTCAGCCCAGTAGTTTTTGAGTTATTTCAATACATACAAATGTTTCGTTTTTATAATTATAGTTTTTATAATAATATCAATATAGATTCTAATTTGAAACTTTTAATTTAATGTTTAAATTGCCTATTATTTGAGGAATAATTTCCATTTCATAATCCTAGCATTTGGGATTTAGTTATTGAAAGTGACGTCACAATTCAGTCGAGAGGAAATTCTCTCTGAATACTTTTATTACACTTTATTCTTTTTGATAGCTTCATTCCACTTCAATTACTTACTTTACAAAAAAGAAATTCTTATACTTGAATGATATAACTTTAATGGTAACTTCGTGGGCAACTTAATAGTAATGTTATCGAAATTATTCCAATGACATTAAAAATACATGGTGGTTATTTAACTAACTGTTTGTAAAATAGCTGTTTGATCCTGGGTTTTTTTTGTTATTTATTCACAGTACCTTAATCCAGTGTGTGGTAATTCAAAATTAAAAATAAATTTGTCACTAAGTAACATAAGCTATTTTTTTTTACTCCACGCAGACGAAGTCGCAAGCAACAGCTAGTAATATATAAAAGCAAATGTACGCGGGAAAACATTATCCTCCTGAATCACTCGGGTAATAATGTTACATTAAAAACTTAGAAAACATAAAATTAAAAGCTTGTGAGAGTGAATTGGATAAATTGGAACGTATTTACTCTGTCCAGATACACTGACGCCGATATTGGTATCTTTAAATTGCTCCCGGCAATCGGAATTTCCAATTTATTTATGTACTACGCGTCCATATATTACTCCGACTAACAGATGCCTGTTCGATCTCAGTTCTATTAAAAAGAATTAACAAAAACTTGAGCTGAAACTTGATACGAGACGCAAGGGAGCTACACGGCTTTGTGCCAAATGTCCAAATGATTGACATAAATGTTTTAAGAATTCTTTTGCAATTTACGGCCATCTGTTCCCGGAATTGCTACTATTAATATAGAGTTTAGGCTTTAGACTGTTAAAAACAATGATCTCATACTTCTTTGATTCTTTTTTGTCGCATTAAAGGATTAATTAACTCCTAAAATAAGTAGCTACAGTTATAGCTATGGAAATAAAATGAAGCTAGTCGGTTATAACAATAAATTGTTATAGTTAATCTTATTCAAAATCTATACTAATGTTATAAAGAAGAAAGATTTGTATTTTTTGGATTTTTGTTTGTATTGAAATAACTCAAGTTTATCACTGAGTAGTGTAGGTTATGTTTTACATTTTTTTATGTCATATGCAGAAACGTTCTTTAAAAGTACTAAATTACAAGCATCAGTTGCACATTTAAAATTATTTAAATGAACTTAGATACCTGGTACTCCAATGAAGATGCTATAAAGTTTAATGTTTGACAATTACAGGCGGCAAACTGCAGATACGATATTGTCTAGACCTGGCGCAGCTCCAAACTGAGACCTAACTTTCACATCACACCCTGATTGTATGTCTTTCATTGAACAATTTGTAGGCATTACGACCAATCTCCCCTTATTGAACTTCGCAATCTAGTTTTCAACATTTGGGAACAGGATTACGTTTCGTTCAACGCCAGCGAATTTGTTCAGAGTTGATTAATAAAAAGTACCTATAATTTATACCGAATATCAGAATGTTGTACAAATATGATCAATGCGTTTTAGGATACAAGATACATTTTAATATAACGATAGAAAAGCATTGCCATTTTCTTTAGAAAATAAGATTTTAATCTTTCTAAATCCAGCATAGTCAAAGACAACGATTGTTAAGTTGTCTGAATCAATTTTACACGCGAGCGGATTTTCACAAAGTGACAGCTGTTAAGCGAGTTTTTAGGAAAAGCCGTTGATTCTTGCCAGCCGGCATTTCATTGTCTTCTTCAGATTTAATGACACTTTAAAATCTTTGCTTATATGTTTCTTATCTGTATTTAATTGATCTATTGTAGATCAATTAAATACAGATTAAATATAAAACGTAAATGCAATAGAGATTTATGTATATAATTCAGTATATATAAAAACTTCAATTGCCTTTTATTTAGTAGCATATATAAGTAAATGTTTAACAATATGTAGATTAACTTGATCACGTAATGATTATTCATATGACATTGCTAAAACATATAAATCAAGCATAGCAAAGCAAAGATAACGTGGCGACATGATTTATGACCACATTAAATTACTATATTTATCATCTTTACTATATGCTTAGCTATTTGTCAGCTCAAATTTTTCATATATTAACTCCTAAACATTTATTTAAATCCTCTGTTCAATGATTGACGATAATTTACTAATAAATTTCTTAGTTTTATGTTTTGTGCCAGTTTGATTTATCGAATAAATTGCTTGCTTTTAAAAGAGACATAACTATAATATGTATCTATGTATTTTTACAAAAGTTGTAACTAGTTTTATAGAATTGAATAAGAAAGTTTGACTATGAACCACACTTTCAATAGGCAAGTATATTACACTGATATCCGTAGCTTCGTTTTTTTATTGTAAACTTAATTTATTGTTGATTTAGTATGCATGCACGCCTTTGACTAAACTATCGCATAACTGTTTAGTTCCGCAATGATTATTATAAGCTTATATGCAGATGCGCATCCCACTTGATTAGATGTGCAACTAAACTGTTGAATGAGCTGTGAAACAATCGACGATCGCACGATCGCATGACGACAGTTGTGCGATAATTTACTTAAAGGTGTACGCCTGCTCTTAAAATTCACTATAAAGCTATGATAGACATTTTAGAAACATGGGGTAAACAATGTGAAAAGGCGTCGGCGACGGCTGGCGCTTTTCCAGCGCAAAGTTTTCCACTTTAAGACCTGATTGCACGTCGCTTATTGAGCAATTTGTTGAAAATATGCTCCTCGGAACTTACTTCCAATTACACTTCTTAACGTAGTTTCAAATTAATGTAGCATAGGAACCTTTAACGAAGAATTCTAGTGTTTCTCAAAATGTTTTAATTCTATAGAAATATTGTAACTGAATATTTCTTTACTTACAGCTTTTTTTTTGTTACATAAATATTATTGGTTTGTCTGATAGAATTTAGCGCCTAAACAGCTGAATCTAAGCTAGATCTCTATAAAATATCGCATAGATGAAGAGGAAATCTGGAAGAACATATACGCTACTTAACTTTTTTTTTTAAATTCCATATTATTAACTAATATTTGTTTAATAGGAAAAATGAAATTTAAAGGTACAAATTTTAATTCCTAACTTAACTGCTCCTGCCATCTAGTTTCTTACTAACGAAACAATCTTATGAAATGTAACTAATTTTAGCAAAAAATTAAAAATATCGATCCATAAAGTCTTTCATTTCAGTAAAATGGTACCATGACCTTG